>JBBDGP010004342.1:0-120000 GCA_037952835.1 Lithobates septentrionalis | reverse complement strand
GGAATTCTTTTTGACTGCTTTTGATTTAATTTTTCAGGAAAATTAGGAGTCTTGAAGATGGGTAAACCAACCTCTACACTCCAGCTGGTGTAAAACTACAAATCCCATCATGGTCCGGCCTCTGGGAGTCAAGCCTGTGGTTGTGTCAGAGAGTTTTGCAATAGGACTTGTAGCTCAACAAAAGCTGGAGTACCAAGCCCAAGGTTGCCTGCCTGCCCATGGGCTAAAGTCCAATTATTGTAATATAAAAGTAATAGCGCAGGCTTTTTTGGGGGAAATGATCCCCTCCCCCCCTCAACTTTTTGACCGAACCCCCCCCCCCAAACAAAAAAAAAACCTAGTAAGACCCATCCAAAAAATTTAGGACAGATCAAGCTTTCGAATTGTATGGATCGAGGTGAACTAGCCAAGAATTTCTATGGGAATTGGAAAAACAACGGAGATGGCATGTTGCCTGAAATCTGGCTGAATGTACCTAAATATTACCACATGTATGGTCAACATTGGACTGGAGCAAAAATAATCAATACCATTGGTTTAAATGTGCCTAGATATCCTGCACTAAGCCCAATACCCAACTAATGGAGAGACATTGGCTTCCCATACTAACCATTCAGATTCAAGCTGTTTTTCTAGGTTAAATTAGAAAATGAAAATATTGACTGCTGTCATTTAACAAGAGTGATCAATATATTTTCAGAAAAGGCTTTTTACCTGCTAATTCCATTTTGATGGGTCCCGGAGCCTCAGTACACATCAACTCCATCCGAAGTACTTGCACGTTGGGGGCGTTCGGATCTAAGACAAAATGAACCAGCAAAATTAAGAGATGCTCCACAACAATAGTAATATACACAAATTATAGATTTACATACCATAAATACTGTATAGCCAAACCTTTTCTTTTTTGCATACAGAAGGGTTAAAACCCCCATCCTTACTGGAGATATTCCACTTCCTGTTGTGTTTCTGAAACAGGAAGTGAAATATATATAACCGTATATAGAAGGAAATCTCTCCAAAGTAAGGGGAAATCCCCTCCTAGCTATCACCAGTTGTCAAAAAGTTTTGAGGTACAAACAGGGCTTTTTTTTCTAAGAAAATAGGTGCAGGACCTCAACCACGACCCCCCCACACACTCGCCCCAAACTGCATAAAATTGTGGGTGTGGTAAAATTTAATTAACACTTGGAGGGTCTTAAAGGGGCACTTACTAACAGGAGTGCATTTCGTGCAGAGTTGGGGGGATACAGACTGCAGAGTTCACGGGTATGCTACACACAGAGCGCAGAGTTCACGGGTATGCTACACACAGAGCGCAGAGTTCACGGGTATGCTACACACAGAGCGCAGAGTTCACGGGTATGCTACACACAGAGTGCAGAGTTCACAGGTATACTACACACAGAGTGCAGAGTTCACGGGTATGCTACACACAGAGCGCAGAGTTCACGGGTATGCTACACACAGAGCGCAGAGTTCACGGGTATGCTACACACAGAGCACAGAGTTCACGGGTATGCTACACACAGAGTGCAGAGTTCAGCTTTCTTCCACAGCTGATTACCTCCAACATTCTCCATCCACATCTCACTTTCACCCGTCTTCAGCTATGACCTCTGTAAGAACCCCCCCCCCCCCTTTAAAAGCTCCACCATCTTCCACCTTACTTTTGTTGCTGTATTAAGCTAAAGCACCCAGCCAGCTCTAGTACCTCCCCGCACACTGTAGGTGGCTCCACCTCTCACATGCAGGGAGATCATCCAGTGGGGGTGTCGGCATCCTCATTGCACCCGGGCACCTGCATTTATTTATTGAAGGTACAACATTTAGCAACATATTACTACACTTAGAGGCGCCCCTCTTCTCTTTTAAACTCTGGAGCTCCTGCTGGATTTTGCTTCTAATCCCCTTGTGGATGCTTCCATTTGGGGATGGACATTTTATGGTTGCACAACTAATCACATTACTATAATCTTTTTATATTGACTATAAACTGAAGGAATTATGAATAAATGGTTGCGGTACAAATCATTTGAATTTCCATTATTTCTTATGGGGAAATTTGCTTTGATATACAAGTGCTTTGGATTCCAAGCATGTTTCTGGAACGAATTATGCTCGCAATCCAAGGTTTTACTGTACATTAAAAACACAAGGGAAGTGAGATTTCTTCTTTAAGGATATTTCCAGCTCGGTTTCTGCCCTGCAGACGACACAGTAACTGCAGCCGCATCATTAAATGGCAGGAGGCAGCTACAAAAGCAAACCAAATCTAGGATATATAAAGAGAGATATAAATGATGCTAAAATATAAAGTTGATGCGTACATGTAATGTGGGCAGGTAATTCAGTGTGCTAAATGTTTCCAGGAACAATTTGAATTAACCCACATTTCTTCCCATGAACATCTCTGCTGGCTTCAGAACTGTCCAGGAACATTCTAGCACGATTACCATCGAGAACTAGGACATATCGTCCTGGAATACGTGGATTATGTCTCAAGGGAGTGTTAAGTCCGAGGTGATAAAGCTACAATACAGATGTTGGGGGGAATTTCAATGACGGCACACAAAACAAGGAAAAGATAAAAAAAAAGGACAAAATAAAAAAAATAAAATAAAATAAAGGATAAAATAAAAAAAAGGGCCACACAAGATCACAAACTAGAACACTCAAAGCTGGAAAAGACTGCAGCAGACATCACCACTCTGAGGATCTCCACTCACTTCTGGGTCCTGTGATGAGAAGCTGCCCCACTGCATTTTGAACACAGGACGACGGCTGTTTAGCACTGGAGCCATTCTGAAAATGCTGTGCATTTGCTGAATGTATGCAAAGTGTTCTCAAACTGGATGAAGTAAAGAGTGTGACATCACCACCCCGCCTCTTTACCTTGTCCATTCAAAGAATGCTTTGCATTCACTTAGAAGATGCAAAGCATTCTCTGAATGGCGCCCGTGCCGAGTGGCCGACCTCCTGCGTTCACAATGCGGCAGGGCCTATCACAGGACCCAGAAGCAAGTGGAGATCATTGGAGTAGCGGTGTCTACTACAGTGATTTACAACTCGCAGGGGCATCAGCCAGGTATGGTATATACACGCTATTGCCAAAAGTATTGGGACACCTGACTTTACGTGAACTTTAATGGCGTCTTAGTCCATAGGGTTCAATATTGAGTTGGCCCACCCTTTGCAGGTTCAACTCTTCTGGGAAGGCCGTCCACAAGGTTTAGGAGTGCGTCTATGGGAATGTTTGACCATTCTTCCAAAAGCGCATTTGTGACGTTGGATAAGAAGGCCTGGCTTGCGGTCTCCGCTTTAATCCAACCGAGGCCAGTCAAGTTCCTCCACCCCAAACTCACTCATTTATATCTTTATGGACCTTGCTTTCAGCACTGGTGCGCAGTCATGTTGGAACAGGAAGAGGTCATCCAAAAACTGTTCCCACAAAGTTGGGAGCATTAAATTGTCCAAAAAGTCTTGGTATGCTAATGCCTTAGGAGTTCCCTTCACTGGAACCAAGGGGCCAAGCCCAACCCCTGAAAACCAAATCCACACTGTAATCAGGGTGGATCATCAGAGCACCAAGCAAGGTCCATAAAGATATGGATGAGCGAGTTTGGGATGGGGGCTGGCCTGTACCCCAACCCGATAGAACACCTTTGGGATGAATTATAGTGGAGACTGAGCCAGGCCTTCTCATCCACATCAGTGCCTGACCTTACAAAAGCGCTTTTGGAAGAATGGTCAAACATTCCCATAGACACACTCCTAAACCTTGTGGGCAGCCTTCCCAGAAGAGTTAAAGCTGTTATAGCTGCAAAGGGTGGGCCAACTCAATATTGAACCCTATGGACTAAGACTGGGATGCCATTAAAGCTCATGTGCATATAAAGGCAGGCGTCCCAATACTTTTGCTAATATAGTGTACCTTTTCTGCATCCCCCACGGTTCCACGCTGAGCTGCCAACATGTCGGGCGGTGCTACGCGCTGACGTCATCACGGCCCACGTGACCCCAGAAGTGCGGGCATTTCGATTTTTTTATTGCTGGCAAGTGTTTATGAGGTTTGTAACATCCAACCAGAGATTTTATACAATAAATCAGCTTCTTTGAAAAACGATAACGCACTATTGGAGCCTTCGTTCTTCTATATGCTCAGTGCTTACTTGGGAGATTGCGCTTTCGAGGAAGGGGGGCAGACGGTGGCCATATATCGAGGAGGACGTCCCGAGTCTACCTACACACCTTAGAGCCAAGACCCATCTCAGACCTCACAGAGGGCTATATCTGCAGGTGTGTGTGACCTCGCTACAACAGGAGGTCCACTCCTTCTGGTAAGAGTCTCCATTCCTTCGGGTGACTGCCACATGGAGAGCTCCATCTCTTTCCCTTGGTGGTGGTAGAAGCTCTAAGAATCTTTTCAATCTTTCTGTATCTCTATCTCGTCATAGAACTTGTTTTATTTGCCATTTTTCAGAGACTTTATTTTATGAATCACTCTTCATTGTATTGGTTAATATATGTACTATACTGATATTCTTACACTTCACTGATTTATAGCGTGTTTTCAGTTTTACATTTTGTTCACTAGTTTTGAATAGCGTGATTATTTTCGTTAATCAGGCACTTAGAGGCACTACATGCTCTTTTTACCTTGTCAGGCATCCCAGGAGCTCTTGCAAATCAGCTGCTACCCTGTTTCCCTGAAAATAAGCCCTACCCTGAAAATAAGGCCTACAAGGCTTATTTGGCGGGTAGGGCTTTTATTGTAGCCATCACCGACACTCACGCTAGGTCTTATTTTAGGGGAAACAGGGTATGCATACAATCTATCATATATTTTATTAGATAGATAGATAGATAGATAGATAGATAGATAGATAGATAGATAGATAGATAGATATATCTTTCCCTTTAAAAAGGTAAGTAGAACAGCAGTGTGTTAAGAGGACATAAACCCACATCATAAAAAACTATCAATAAATGCTGTTCATACTCACTACGAGATTCGTTTTGTGTATTCTGCAAAAAACCTGGTTGATCCTGCTGCTTTCTATCTCCCCCTTCTGTCCATGTCCCCAATTCAGCTAGGGATTTTGCAGCTGTAGTGACAACTCTGCACATGCTCAGTAAAACAGTGATTTGTTATGCTGAGCACTCCCTCCCTATCACACCTGAGCAGCCCGTGTAACTATAGAGTCACACATGTGGGTGAATACAAAGTGGTAAATGACAGCCCACTCCCTTCCTCCTCCTCCATACCCACTAACCAGCTAAACACAATGGGGGTGGGATATTACATGTAGATTGATGGAGGCTTCACCTTCCTCTTATTCTAAGACACAGGCTGCAGGGGCGTGACAGCCTGTGACTGGCAGAAAATCCGCTCACACCATATTGCCAAAAAAAATAATAAAGATTTGATTTCAAATATACACTCACCAGTCAACTTTATTAGGTACACCTGTTTAATTGCCTGGTAACACAAATTACTAAACAGCCAATCACAGAGTGTCGCTAGTCCGCACATTAACCCAAAAAATACAATCTTAAATAGCGAATAATCAAAACCTATATCTATATATAATATCACATGTGTGATACCAACATCTGTGCAAAAATATATAAGAAAGCGCTAGTGCGTATCAAGGTGCAGTGCAAACAATCGTATTGTGCAAGATCATTAAAGTGCTAAAAAAAATACTCAAAATCACATGGCAGCAACCTAATGCATTAAAGCATCTAGACGTGATGAAGACGACCTGCTGAAGTTCAAACTGAGCATCAGAATGCGGAAGAAGGGGGATTTAAGTGACTTTGAATGTTGCATGGTTGTTGGTGCCAGACGGGCTGGTCTGAGGATTTCTAAAACTGCTGAAAATGCCTTGTTGATATCAGAGGTCAGAGGAGAATGGGCAGACTGGTTTGAGATGATAGAAAGGCAACAGTAACTCAAATAACCACTCATTACAACCAAGGTATGCAGAATACCATCTCTGAACGTAAAAACAAGTCAAACCTTGAAGCAGATGGGCTACAGCAGCAGAAGACCACACCGGGTGCCACTCCTGTCAGCTAAGAACAGGAAACGGAGGCTACAATTCACACAGGATCACCAAAATTGGACAATAGAAGATTGGAAAAACGTTGCCTGGTCTGATGAGTCTCGATTTCAGCTGTGACATTCAGATGGTCGGGTCAGAATTTGGCGTAAAAATGAAAGGATGGATCCATCCTGCCTTGTATCACCTGTTCAGGCTGGTGGCAGGGGTGTACCAAGCAGTCGGCGAGACCAGCGCCTGCCAGGGGCGCAGGCCGAGGGGCGGCACCAATTGGCAGCATTCTTCACTTCAGCACAGGCACAGCAGCGGTGGGCTGTTGCGCCGAGCACTGCTGCTGGCTAGTGGGCTGGCCCATTGGCGTACTAAATGGGGGGGCAGGCCGCCCCGGGTGCCACACACTAGGGGGGTGTCAGGCCAGCGCCCTCCCCCCCTCTGCGACTGAAACGGAGACAGCAGGCAGATTTGAGCAGCGTCACGGAGGGCGGTGACAAGCAGCGTCAGCTAACACACACACATGGAGAGTCTGGCTTTGTAAGGAGGGGGGTGGGGGGGGGTGGGTTTGCGAGCCACACCTGTCGGCACACCCAGGACCAAGCCGCAACGATCCCCTTCTCTCGTAGCAGCGCCTGTGGCTCCGATAAGTCTCGGCTGTCTCACACAACCGAGTAGAGAGAAGCCGCCTTCCCCTTCTACGTTATGTCTACACGTGCTGACTGTGCATGTCCCACGTGCTGTTCATCTGAGCCGAGGTACATTAGGGGGCTGAAGGGAGGGTCTGAACTGTAGGGGGGGTCTGTATTGTAGGGGGGGGTCTGAACTGTAGGAGGGTCAGTATTGTAGGGGGGGGGTCTGCACTGTAGGAGGGTCTGTATTGTAGGGGGGGGGGGTCTGTATTGTAGGGGGGGGGGTCTGTATTGTAGGGGGGTCTGCACTGTAGGGGGGGGGGTCAGAACTGTAGGAGGGTCTGTATTGTAGGGGGGGGGGTCTGTACTGAATGAGGGGGGGTGCCGGGGCGCCAATACAGATTCTTGTCAAGGGCGCTGGAGGCCCTAGGTACGCCTCTGGCTTGTGGTGGTGTAATGGTGTGGGGGGGTCTTGGCACACTTTGGGCCCCTTAGTACCAATTGAGCATCATTTAAACACCACGATCTACCTGAGTATTGTTGCTGACCATGTCCATCCCTTTATGACTACAGTGTCCCCATCTTCTGATGGCTCCTTCCAGCAGGATAATGCACCATATCACAAAGCTCCAATCATCTCACCACTGGACAATGAGGTCCCTGTACTCCAATGGCCTCCACACTCACCAGATCTCATCCAATAGAGCACTTTTGGGATGTAGTGGAACGGGAGATACACATCATGTATATGCAGCCGACAAATCTGCAGCAACTGTGTGATGCTATCATGTCACTATGGACCAAAATCTCTGGAGGAATGTTTCCAACATCTTGTTGAATTTATGCCATGAAGAATGAAGGCCGTTCTGAACGCAAAAGGGGGTCCAACCCGGTACTAGCAAGGTGTACCTAATAAAGCCGGTGAGTGTGTATTTGTATGAAAACTTAAAATGGTTTATTGATATTTTTATTCTGTATCCGAAAGACTTTATTTTGAACATGTGACCTGCAGCAGAGGACTAGAAGCTCCTCCTGCTTATGTTTCCCTGCAGACAGGCTGGGAGAGAGCCGGGTCATGTGACAGCTGGATATCGATGAAGAAAAAAGGTACTTTAACTATTTTTAATTAAAAAAAAAAAAATCATCAGAGTGATATCACCCCCATACAGGGATAGAAGGGACAATGTAAACGAAACAGTGTGTGTTTAGTATTACTTTAAGGACTGGTCTCAGCAGAGGCTCAGGGGGGAGGGGGTCCTGCCAAGCTGTCCGCACACTCCGCGCTCCCAGCCTCTCCTCCTGACCCTTTGCATAGTCGCAGCTGCCAAGAAGCCCGAGAAATACTTCCGTAATTTAATAAGGCCTGCTCTTAATTGAAAGGATTACTGCTGACCGGGAGGTCATCCGGAGAGCCATGGGAGAACGCTCACACAACTGCATGGTGTCACAAATATCCCACAAAACCTTCATCCTTAACCACTTCAATACCGACCACTTTTGCCCCTTCCTGCCCAGGACAATTTTCAAGCTTTCAGCGCCGTCGCACTTTGAATGACAATTGCGCGGTCATGCAACACTGTACCCAAAACTGAATTTTTATAATTTTCTGAAAATTTGGGGGAAAAAAAAGGTTTTTCTTAGTTTCTGTCATAAAATTTAGTTTTCTCCTTCACTGACGGGCAATGATAAGGTGGCACTGACGGGCACTAATACGTAGAATTGATGGGCACCGATAGGCGGCATCGATATGCAGCACTGATGGACACGAATAGAGGACGCTGATGGACACTAATAGAGGGCGCTGATGGACACTAATAGAGGGCGCTGATGGACACTAATAGAGGGCGCTGATGGACACTAATAGAGGGCACTGATGGACACTAATGGACACTAATAGAGGGCGCTGATGGACACTAATAGAGGGCGCTGATGGACACTAATAGAGGGCGCTGATGGACACTAATAAGGGCGCTGATGGACACTAATAGAGGGCGCTGATGGACACTAATAGAGGGCACTGATGGACACTAATAGAGGGCACTGATGGACACTAATGGACACTAATAGAGGGCGCTGATGGACACGAATAGAGGACGCTGATGGACACTAATAGAGGGCGCTGATGGACACTAATAGAGGGCGCTGATGGACACTAATAGAGGGCGCTGATGGACACTAATAGAGGGCGCTGATGGACACTAATAGAGGGCGCTGATGGACACTAATAGAGGGCACTGATGGACACTAATGGACACTAATAGAGGGCGCTGATGGACACTAATAGAGGGCGCTGATGGACACTAATAGAGGGCGCTGATGGACACTAATAAGGGCGCTGATGGACACTAATAGAGGGCACTGATGGACACTAATAGAGGGCACTGATGGACACTAATAGAGGGCACTGATGGACACTAATAGAGGGCACTGATGGACACTAATAGAGGGCACTGATGGACACTAATAGAGGGCACTGATGGACACTAATAGAGGGCACTGATGGACACTAATAGAGGGCACTGATGGACACTAATAGAGGGCGCTGATGGACACTAATAGAGGGCACTGATGGACACTAATGGACACTAATAGAGGGCGCTGATGGACACTAATAGAGGGCGCTGATGGACACTAATAGAGGGCGCTGATGGACACTAATAGAGGGCGCTGATGGACACTAATAAGGGCGCTGATGGACACTAATAGAGGGCACTGATGGACACTAATAGAGGGCACTGATGGACACTAATAGAGGGCACTGATGGACACTAATGGACACTAATAGAGGGCGCTGATGGACACTAATAGAGGGCGCTGATGGACACTAATAGAGGGCGCTGATGGACACTAATAGAGGGCGCTGATGGACACTAATAAGGGCGCTGATGGACACTAATAGAGGGCACTGATGGACACTAATAGAGGGCGCTGATGGACACTAATAGAGGGCACTGATGGACACTAATGGACACTAATAGAGGGCGCTGATGGACACTAATAGAGGGCGCTGATGGACACTAATAGAGGGCACTGATGGACACTAATAGAGGGCACTGATGGACACTAATGGACACTAATAGAGGGCGCTGATGGACACTAATAGAGGGCGCTGATGGACACTAATAGAGGGCGCTGATGGACACTAATAGAGGGCGCTGATGGACACTAATAGAGGGCACTGATGGACACTAATAGAGGGCGCTGATGGACACTAATAGAGGGCACTGATGGACACTAATGGACACTAATAGAGGGCGCTGATGGACACTAATAGAGGGCGCTGATGGACACTAATAGAGGGCGCTGATGGACACTAATAAGGGCGCTGATGGACACTAATAGAGGGCACTGATGGACACTAATAGAGGGCGCTGATGGACACTAATAGAGGGCGCTGATGGACACTAATAGAGGGCACTGATGGACACTAATGGACACTAATAGAGGGCGCTGATGGACACTAATAGAGGGCGCTGATGGACACTAATAAGGGCGCTGATGGACACTAATAGAGGGCACTGATGGACACTAATAGAGGGCACTGATGGACACTAATAGAGGGCGCTGATGGACACTAATAGAGGGCGCTGATGGACACTAATAGAGGGCGCTGATGGACACTAATAGAGGGCGCTGATGGACACTAATAGAGGGCACTGATGGACACTAACAGAGGGCGCTGATGGACACTAACAGAGGGCGCTGATGGACACTAACAGAGGGCGCTGATGGACACTAACAGAGGGCGCTGATGGACACTAACAGAGGGCGCTGATGGACACTAACAGAGGGCGCTGATGGACACTAACAGAGGGCGCTGATGGACACTAACAGAGGGCGCTGATGGACACTAACAGAGGGCGCTGATGGACACTAACAGAGGGCGCTGATGGACACTAACAGAGGGCGCTGATGGACACTAATAGAGGGCGCTGATGGACACTAATAGAGGGCGCTGATGGACACTAATAGAGGGCGCTGATGGACACTAATAGAGGGCGCTGATGGACACTAATAGAGGGCGCTGATGGACACTAATAGAGGGCGCTGATGGACACTAATAGAGGGCACTGATGGACACTAATAGAGGGCACTGATGGACACTAATAGAGGGCACTGATGGACACTAATGGACACTAATAGAGGGCGCTGATGGACACTAATAGAGGGCGCTGATGGACACTAATAGAGGGCGCTGATGGACACTAATAGAGGGCGCTGATGGACACTAATAGAGGGCGCTGATGGACACTAATAGAGGGCACTGATGGACACTAATGGACACTAATAGAGGGCGCTGATGGACACTAATAGAGGGCGCTGATGGACACTAATAGAGGGCGCTGATGGACACTAATAGAGGGCGCTGATGGACACTAATAGAGGGCGCTGATGGACACTAATAGAGGGCGCTGATGGACACTAATAGAGGGCGCTGATGGACACTAATAGAGGGCGCTGATGGACACTAATAGAGGGCACTGATGGACACTAATGGACACTAATAGAGGGCGCTGATGGACACTAATAGAGGGCGCTGATGGACACTAATAGAGGGCGCTGATGGACACTAATAGAGGGCGCTGATGGACACTAATAGAGGGCGCTGATGGACACTAATAGAGGGCGCTGATGGACACTAATAGAGGGCGCTGATGGACACTAATAGAGGGCGCTGATGGACACTAACAGAGGGCGCTGATGGACACTAACAGAGGGCGCTGATGGACACTAACAGAGGGCGCTGATGGACACTAACAGAGGGCGCTGATGGACACTAACAGAGGGCGCTGATGGACACTAACAGAGGGCGCTGATGGACACTAATAGAGGGCGCTGATGGACACTAATAGAGGGCGCTGATGGACACTAATAGAGGGCGCTGATGGACACTAATAGAGGGCGCTGATGGACACTAATAGAGGGCGCTGATGGACACTAATAGAGGGCGCTGATGGACACTAACAGAGGGCGCTGATGGACACTAACAGAGGGCGCTGATGGACACTAACAGAGGGCGCTGATGGACACTAACAGAGGGCGCTGATGGACACTAACAGAGGGCGCTGATGGACACTAATAGAGGGCGCTGATGGACACTAATAGAGGGCGCTGATGGACACTAATAGAGGGCGCTGATGGACACTAATAGAGGGCGCTGATGGACACTAATAGAGGGCGCTGATGGACACTAATAGAGGGCGCTGATGGACACTAATAGAGGGCGCTGATGGACACTAATAGAGGGCGCTGATGGACACTAATAGAGGGCGCTGATGGACACTAATAGAGGGCACTGATGGACACTAATAGAGGGCACTGATGGACACTAATAGAGGGCACTGATGGACACTAATAGAGGGCACTGATGGACACTAATGGACACTAATAGAGGGCGCTGATGGACACTAATAGAGGGCGCTGATGGACACTAATAGAGGGCGCTGATGGACACTAATAGAGGGCGCTGATGGACACTAATAGAGGGCGCTGATGGACACTAATAGAGGGCGCTGATGGACACTAATAGAGGGCGCTGATGGACACTAATAGAGGGCGCTGATGGACACTAATAGAGGGTGCTGATGGATACCAATACAGGGCACTGATGGACACTAATAGAGGGCACTGATGGACACTAATAGACACTAATAGAGGGCGCTGATGGACACTAATAGACACTAATAGAGGGCGCTGATGGACACCAATACAGGGCACTGATGGACACTAATAGAGGGCACTGATGGACACTAATAGACACTAATAGAGGGCACTGATGGACACTAATAGAGGGCACTGATGGACACTAATAAAGGGCACTAATGGGCACTAATAGAGGGCACTAATAGAGGGCACTAATAGACACTAATAGAGGGCACTAATAGACACTAATAGAGGGCACTGATGGACACTAATAGAGGGCACTGATGGACACTAATAGAGGGCACTGATGGACACTAATAGAGGGCACTGATGGACACTAATAGAGGGCACTGATGGACACTAATAGAGGGCACTGATGGACACTAATAGAGGGCACTGATGGACACTAATAGAGGGCACTGATGGACACTAATAGAGGGCACTGATGGACACTAATAGAGGGCACTGATGGACACTAATAGAGGGCACTGATGGACACTAATAGAGGGCACTGATGGACACTAATGGACACTAATAGAGGGCGCTGATGGACACTAATAGAGGGCGCTGATGGACACTAATAGAGGGCGCTGATGGACACTAATAGAGGGCGCTGATGGACACTAATAGAGGGCGCTGATGGACACTAATAGAGGGCGCTGATGGACACTAATAGAGGGCGCTGATGGACACTAATAGAGGGCGCTGATGGACACTAATAGAGGGCACTGATGGACACTAATGGACACTAATAGAGGGCGCTGATGGACACTAATAGAGGGCGCTGATGGACACTAATAGAGGGCGCTGATGGACACTAATAGAGGGCGCTGATGGACACTAATAGAGGGCGCTGATGGACACTAATAGAGGGCGCTGATGGACACTAATAGAGGGCGCTGATGGACACTAATAGAGGGCGCTGATGGACACTAATAGAGGGTGCTGATGGATACCAATACAGGGCACTGATGGACACTAATAGAGGGCACTGATGGACACTAATAGAGGGCACTGATGGACACTAATAGAGGGCACTGATGGACACTAATAGAGGGCACTGATGGACACTAATAGAGGGCACTGATGGACACTAATAGAGGGCACTGATGGACACTAATAGAGGGCACTGATGGACACTAATAGAGGGCACTGATGGACACTAATAGAGGGCGCTGATGGACACTAATAGAGGGCACTGATGGACACTAATAGAGGGCACTGATGGACACTAATAGAGGGCACTGATGGACACTAATAGAGGGCACTGATGGACACTAATAGAGGGCACTGATGGACACTAATAGAGGGCACTGATGGACACTAATAGAGGGCACTGATGGACACTAATAGAGGGCGCTGATGGACACTAATAGGGGGCGCTGATGGACACTAATAGAGGGCACTGATGATGAGGTACTGACAGGTGTTACCGCTGGCACTGTGATGGGCACCGACAGACGTTATTGATGGGGCACTGATTGGCAGCTAATGGGCACATCTGATGGGGGCTGTGCGGATAATCAATGTGCTGCTTATCACCCCTCTGACCTCTGGCTCTCCCTGTCAGTGTGAACCCAGGAATGCCTGGTTCACGCGATGATCAGCTGTGATTGGTCACAGCTGATCACATGGTAAGAAGCCTCTGTCAGAGCCTCCATACCACGATTGGAGATGCAGTGCGTCAGATTGACACACAGCACTTATGATCGCTGCGTGCCGGCATGTTATCCTGCTGGGCGTCATATGACAGGCGTCAGGATAACAGAACCACCGCCTGGCCGTCAATCTGTTATAGGCCGGGTGGGAAGTGGTTAAAGAGGTTGTAATCCCCAAAAAAATAAAACCCTGTAAGACAAAGGCATAATGAATTAGTATACATCACATATTAGCTCATTATGAAATACTTCTCTTAGAACAAAGCTCTCAGTGCGGCCCGCACACCGCTGAGACGGCTGACATTTTCCCCGGAGTTTATCCGGGTTCACGGGCTCCTGTGCTGTGATTGGCCAGAGCCACGATGACGTGACTCCCATGCATGCCTGTGGGAGCCGCCGGTCACGGCACAGGGCCCCCGAAGAGACGGCACAGGCGGTTGGTTTTTCAGAGCGCATGCTTCAATGACGTCGGCATATATAGTAAATATCTCCTAAACGGTGCAAGTTTAGGAGATATTCACAGTACCTTCAGCCTATAGTTCTACTTTATTGCAGAAGATAAATATCTCTTTGTATTAAAATCTGCTTACCTGCTGGTAAAACCACCGTTGTGCAGCTCATTGTACAATTTTGGCAATGCCAAGATCAATGAAATACGAGGCATGCGTGGCAGTGACACCATCTCGGCCCGGCCAATGAAAGCAGCCAATGATTGGTAGCCAGAAGATGCTGGTGGCCGGCTGGGTGCTCTGGGACGCCGCATTGCTAGGGTGAAGGCAAGTACAGTGCCTTGAAAAAGTATTCATACCCTTTGAAATTTTCCACATTTTGTCATGTTAAAATCAAAAACTTAAAATGTATTTTATTGGGATTTTATGTGATAGACCAACACAGTGTGGCACATAATTGTGAAGTGGAAGGAAAATGATAAATGGTTTTAGAATTTTCTTACAACTAAATGCGTGAAAAGTGGCGTGCACTTGTATTCAGCCCTCTTTACTCTGATACCCCTAACTATGTTGCCTTCAGAAGTCACCTAATTAGTAAAAAGACCACCTGTGTGTAATTTAATCTCAGTGTAAATACAGCTGTTCTGTGAAGCCCTCAGAGGTTTGTTAGAGAACCTTAGTGAACAAACAGCATCATGAAGGCCAAGGAACACACCAGACAGGTCAAGGATAAAACTGTGGAGAAGTTTAAAACTGGGTTAGGTTATAAAAAAATATCCCAAGCTTTGAACATCTCACGGAGCACTGTTCAATCCATCATCGGAAAATGGAAAGAGTATGGCACAACTGCAAACCTACCAAGACATGGCCGTCCACCTAAACTGACAGGCCGGGCAAGGAGAGCATTCATCAGAGAAGCAGCCAAGAGGCCCATGGTAACTCTGGAGGAGCTGCAGAGATCCACAGCTCAGGAGGGAGAATCTGTCCACAGGACAACTATTAGTCGTGCACTCCACAAATCTGGACTTAAGAAGCCATAAGAAGTACCGTTTGCAGTTTGCGAGAAGCCATGTGGGGGTCACTGCAAACGTGGAAGAAGGTGCTCTGGTCAGATGAGACCAAAATTGAACCTTTTGGCCTAAAAGTAAAACGCTATGTGTGGTGGAAAACGAACACTGCACATCACTCTGAACACACTATCCCCACCGTGAAACATGGTGGTGGCAACATCATGTTGTGGGGATGCTTTTCTTCAGCAGGGACAGGGGAGCTGGTCAGAGTTGATGGGAAGGTGGATGGAGCCAAATACAGGGAAGTTTTTATTTTCTTAGAAGAAAACCTGTTAGTCTGCAAAGAGACATGAGACTGGGGCGGAGATTCACCTTCCAGATGGACAACGACCCTAAACATACAGCCAGAGCTACAATAGAATGGTTGAGATCAAAGCATATTCATGTGTTAGAATGGCCCAGTCAAAGTTCAGACCTAAATCCAATTGAGAATCTGTGGCAAGACTTGAAAATTGCTGTTCACAGACGCTCTCCATCCAATCTGACAGAGCTTGAGCTGTTTTGCAAAGAAGAATGGGCAAAAATGTCACTCTCTAGATGTACAAAGCTGGTAGAGACATCCCCAAAAAGACTTGCAGCTGTAATTGCAGGGAAAGGTGGTTCTACAAAGTATTGACTCAGGGGGGCTGAATACAAATGTACTCCACACTTTTCACATATTTTATTTGTAAAAAAATTGGTAAACCATTTATCATTTTCCTTCCACTTCACAATTATGTGCCACTTTGTGTTGGTCTATCACATAAAATACATTTACATTTTTGGTTGTAACATGACAAAATGTGAAAAGGGGTATGAATACTTTTTCAAGGCACTGTATAGCACCGCCTATCTGTAGAATTAACTTGCAGACCTACATTTAAATCATTGGGTGCAAGGCCCCTTTCACACTTGTGCGACTTGGGATTGCAAAGCCGCATGACAAGTCGTACCCCACGATTTCCAATGAGTACCATTCACATCTGCGAGACTTCAAGTCACAGCGACTTCAAAGTAGTCCCTGTCCTCCTTTGGTCCAACTTTGATGCGACTTGAGATCCATAGACCTCAAGATTACACAGGCATCGCTTCAAGTCGCGTCAAAAATCGCACGACTTTAAGGTCGCACAAGTGTGAAAGGGGCCTTAAAGCGTTTGTAAACCTTCGATTTTTTTTTTTTTTTTATAAAAATAACAAACCTGTCTATACTTACCTGCTCTGTGTAATGGTTTTGCACCCGTGCGGGCTCGCTTCAAAATCCTGCTGATGCGACCTTTGACACAGACTGCTGGACTAGGCCCCGCCCCCGCAGGATTTGATTGACAGCCGCAGGAGCCAATGGCTATCAATCTGTCCAATGAGGGCGACAGAGGCTGGATCTGCTGGGCTCCTGCACAATCGCTGGATCGGATTGGGTTCAGGTAAGAAAAGGGAGGGGTGAGGGTGTGGGGGGGGGGGGGGGGGGGGGGGGAAGGCTACAGCACAGAAGGTTTTTCACCTTAATGCTTTATGGTGAAAAAACCTGGAGGCTTTACAACCACTTTAATGCCCACGTGATGCGGAGCCACCATGATTGAAAGAACTGAAATCTTCCCCAGTCAGGCTGGGGAAGAAAGCGCTAGATTATGCAGGACTTCTAATGCACACTGTGAAAGGCTCACAGTGTTTAGTGAAATCAGAGCACTGCAGGGATTCCACTTTAAGGGAAAGTAGGACTATGTTATGGATGAGAGCACAATCTGTACACCCCAATAACCCGTATCCAGTCTATATACTCCCGGCATTGGACGCATTATATACATTGTGCTTCTCCGGAGGTGGATGCTTTATCATTTCAGCCCAGGCCAGCACTATAAAAGAGGCAGCGAGAGGCAAATTAACGAGCCATTAACCCACGCCACGTGTTCTAATCTCAGAGGCTCCTATGCGCCGCACTTAATATTCCAAATGCGATTTTGTCAGAGGACGCCAGTGATCAAACACATCAAAATTCTGCTTTATCACCGAACTGCCAGCATATTACAACGTCTTCCGGAAGACGGAGCCCAGAGCCACGCGGCGAACCGCGCAGCGCTGCCTGCTCGCGATAAAGCTACGAAGGCAATTAGCTCGCTCCTCTCGAAGGACGCACGGCTTTCGATCAAAGAGAGCCATAGGAAAGGCTTTAATCTGCTCTCTTTAAATAGGCGCGTTCAATGTCGTAAAACTTTATTTAGTAAATATATTAACATGCATGAATAATTAAAAAAAAATAAATAGGGAAAATGCTTTCGAAGTACGTGTGTTGCGTTTTAAAGCAATTTACTATAGGAAGGTTACTTAAAGCGCATCTAAACCCATAAACAAAAATTTCATATATTGCAGTTATCCATATGTGGTGGCTGCATTCGTTTTCTTTTCGCAGGCCTGTTCCCTTTATTTTTCACCTGGTGATCCTGCCAGGAACACACTTCCTGTCCCATCAGGGCTACATTCATTTCCCCCCCATTGCATCTCTGGAGGAAACCATGGTCGTCATGTTACATTGGCTTTTAACAAGTTCCTGACCAACCTATAGACATATGATGGCCAAGCAGGGCATGCATCATTTTGGGTGGGCGTCATATGACGTCCCCCTGGAACGCCCCATAAGCCGCGCTGCGCCACGATCGGCTGTGTCCACCGGACAGGTCACTGTACTGGGCAGCTGCCGGTACCTTGTGATTGCTGTGAGCAATCACAGAAAATCACATGACAATTGTAAACGATGGATAGCTTCCATTCATTGTGTACAATTGTGCTGCTAGCTGTCAAACACAGCCTACCTGTACCATGTGATTAGCTGTGGCCAATCACAACAATACACACTGAATTAATCAATTTCATTTAGTAAAAACGGTCGCTTTTAACAGTAAAATTCACTGGTATAGGCGGTGTAAAAAAAAAAAAAAAAAAAAATCACGACCACCTTCTCAAAAGTAGTATGTTACCATGGTAACACTGTATTGGTCTTGCCACAGTGTTAAAAAAGAAAAAAAAAAAGGAAAAAAAAAGAAAAAAGGAAGAAGGGATAAGAAAAGGAAAATAATTAAGAAAAAGTTATTATTTCCCTGGTCACCTCCACACCAGTAACATGACAAACTGCACTGGTGACCGTAAATTAAAAAAAAAAAATTGTGATTTTTTTTTTTTTTAAATTTCTTAATTTTCTGGCATAGAAATTACAACTTCAAAAAACTCATCATGCCTCTACTAAAGGGGTCACTTTGGGGGATATTTGTACTGTCCTGGCATTTTCAGGCCTCAAGAAATGACAGGCAATCAGGACTGATCAATTTTCAGAGATGTATACCATTAGTTTGTGGACTGTAGAACTTTCCTCCAGACTAAATACCGTATATACTCGAGTATAAGTCGAATTTTTCAGCACATTTTTTTGTACTGAAAGGGCCCCCCTCGACTTATACTCGAGTCAAGCACTTTTCTGCAGCAAAAAAAATCATTTTCCAAACCGATTTTGGGGCCTCGTATCTCAGGGCCACTTGGTGCTAGGAACCCCAAATTTGGTGTGCAAACCCAGTGGAACTGGTACCATAACATATCCAAAGCTGCAGTTCCTAGCACTAAGTGGCCCCGAGATACGGGGGCCCCAAAATCGGTTCGGAAAATGTCATTCTCTGCTGCAGAAAAGTGCTTGACATTTTCTGAACCGAATTTGGGGCCCCATATCTAAAGGCCACTTGGTGCTAGAAACCCCAAATTTGGTGTGCAAACCCACTGGAACTGGTACTATACCATATCCAAAGCTGGGGTTCCTAGCACGAAGTGGCCCTGAGATACGGGGCCCCAAAACCGGTTCGGAAAATGTCATTCTCTGCTGCAGAAAAGTGCTAGAAACCCCAGCTTTGGAAATTTTATGGTGCTAGTTCCACTGGATTTGCACACCAAATTTGGTGTTCTTAGCACTAAGTGGCCCCCGAGATACGGGGCCCCAAATTCGGTCAACTGTGTCCATCTGCAGCAATGTCATTTCGGGACCCTTTGGGTTCAGAGACCCCAAATTTTGGCTGCAGCTAGGGGGCATCTAGGAACCCATAACTACTGAGTTTGAAGATCAGGGGACCTATGGCTGCAAATGGGCACAGTGAGGCATGCAAATGGGCACAGTGATGCTGCAAAGGGGCATTGCTGACCCTCTTTTCCACTTACAGTAGCTGTGCATTTCTCACCCTCGTCTTATACTCGGGTCAATAAGTTTTTCCCATTTTTTTTGTGGTAAATTAGGGCCTCGACTTATACTCGGAACGACTTATACTCGAGTATATACGGTAATATACATGGATTTGGGTTATTTTCAACAAAGAAATGTAGCAGAATACATGTTGGCCTAAACTTATAAAGAACGATTATTTGCAAAATTTTATAACAGAAATAAAGAAAAATACAATTTTATCAAAATTTTTGAATTTTTTCGTTTATTTAGCAAAAAATTAAAAATCCAGGAGTGATTAAATATCACCAAATGAAAGATTTTTGTGTGAAAAAAATGAGAAAAATTTCATATGGGTACAGTGTAGTATGACCGCGCAATTGTCATTCAAAGTGTGACAGCGCTGAAAGCTGGCCTGGGTAGGAAGGGGGTTAAAGTGACCGGTATTGAAGTGGCAAAGGTGATATTAAAGCGGAACTAAACCCATCGATTAACCACTTCAGCCCCGGAAGAATTTGTCCCCTTAATGACCAGGCCATTTTTTGCGATACGGCACTGCGTCGTGATAACTGACAACTCTGCGGGCGGGCGACGCTGTGCCCAAATAAAATTGATGTCCTTTTTTTCCTACAAATAGAGCTTTCTTTTGGTGGTATTTGATCACCTCGGTGGTTTTTATTTAAGTAAAAAAACAAATTTAGTTATTAATTTAGGCCAATATGTATTCTTTTTTTTTTGGGAAAAAAAAAAAAGAAATCCTAATAAGCGTATATTAGTGTATAGTATATACTCGCTTACCGAGTATGCAGCTTCTTTAGGTTTTTTAATCCTTGCCTATGTTCAGGATTAAGCTGCTGCCCCAGGTTTCCCGTTTCAGAGTGGCTCCTTGCTCTTGTAGCATACTATGGAGCCACCCTTGCATGCTGGGACTAGAGTTAGGCCGCTATCACACTGGAGCAGGGGGGCGTTGACGGTAAAGCGCCTGTAAAACCCCTCAGTGTGAATCAACAGCAACACACAGCCCCATAAGCTTAGGATTTTAAGGCACCCCCTGCTACTCAATCCTCAAGGCTAACAGACTGGCCTGAGATCGCACTATCCATTGTTAACTCTTTCCCGTGGAAAGTTTGGGGAGCAGCATCTTCTCCCTGCGAGTGCCCCCATAGTAAGCCTTGTCCCTGCAAACTCCAAAGCCGGGCTGTATCTAAGGCTCGGCCATACCCCCAGCCAAGGTTCCAATTCCATCAGTTGGATACCCAGATTTTTTTGCAAAGGTCGGCATGTCAGCGGGTGTGTGTAGGATGTAAGAATGTACGTACATGCTTGTAAGCCAGGAGATAAAATGGGTACCCCAGTGGTACGCGATACCTGCTTCCAAAAGAGTGTGTACAGAAGAGTAATGGGCCTCAAAGCTTTCTGCTTCGCCAGATTCTGGTGCGATAGGTCAGGGAAGAGAGGCATTTGAGCGCCATCAAAGTCTAAGGGGCCTTTGTCCCCCAGGCCTTTAGGAGGATCTCCTCTCAACATTTGTTGAAACGTACTGTACAAAGTACATCCCTGGGTTGTGTAGCAGCAGGGTAAATGAAACCTGGGGTATGGTGGACCCTGTTTCGATGGGCTCTGTGTCTGGGTTACCCAGCAGGGTGTTGAAGAACCCTACGGATTGATTGGATTAGTAGTTTACACAAGAGAGATAACATTGTTTATCATTTCTTTCTGGCAGGATAACAGGACTACAAAAATCATGATATCCCAATAGGATTACCATTAGGAAAGTGATGATACCCCAGAAAGATGGCCACTAACATTATGATAACACCCTAATAATGTGACGATGACGACGATAACACCCCAACAAGATGATCACGATGATAATGACACACAAATAGGAGGACCACTAAGAAGATGATCCACCGATGAGATGACCACCAAGAGGATGCTCCCCCAATAAGAGGACTACTAAAATGGTGTTACCCCCAAAAAATGACCACAAAGCTGATGATGATACCCAAAAAATTGATTATATCCCAATAAAATGACCACTAAGATGATGATAATACCAAGGATAAACAAATAAATGACCGTACCCCAACAAAATGATGTAACCCAAATAAGATGACCCCGATGGTAATGACGACTATGAGTATTGTATTTGTACACTGCAAATCTTTTTCAACATGAGCTGTAATTTAAAGCTCCCACTTTTTACGTTTCCTATCTCCATTATCTCTCCCAGGCTTTGCATTCTTCAAAACATACACTTACCTTTCCTTCCTATTCAAATGTTGGTGGATCAAAAAGCCTTTGTGTGCCCCAATGCAAAATACAGTATTGCCCCGCATACACGATCGGACATTCCGACAACAAAATCCTAGGATTTTTTCCGACGGATGTTGGCTCAAACTTGTCTTGCATACACACGGTCACACAAAGTTGTCAGAAAATCCGATCGTTCTGAACGCGGTGACGTAAAACACGTACGTCGGGACTATAAACGGGGCAGTAGCCAATAGCTTTCATCTCTTTATTTATTCTGAGCATGCGTGGCACTTTGTGCGTCGGATTTGTGTACACACGATCGGCATTTCCGACAACAGATTTTGTTGCCGGAAAATTTTATAGCAAGCTCTCAAACTTTGTGTGTTGGAAATTCAGATGGAAAATGTGTGATGGAGCCCACACACGGTCAGAATTTCCGACAACAAGGTCCTATCACACATT
This sequence comes from Lithobates septentrionalis, assembly GCA_037952835.1. NCBI lineage: Eukaryota > Metazoa > Chordata > Amphibia > Anura > Ranidae > Lithobates > Lithobates septentrionalis. Next base: position 97,600 of record JBBDGP010004342.1, on the reverse strand, counting down.
TTCCGTCGGAAAATCCGACCGTGTGTACGGGGCATTAGTCTTATGTCAAGAGATGTAATAACTACCAACACAGCCACAAAGACAAAATTATTTTATTTTTTAGGACAGTGGGGGTGGCATGCAAATCACTATTATTATTACTGGTTACACCCCAGTGACCATATACACTATATTATCAAAAGTATTGGGGCACCTACCTTTACACACACACAAACTTTATTTGGCTTTCCAGTCTTTGTCGGTATGGTTTAATATTGAGTTGGCCCTCCCTTTGCGGCTATAACAGCTTCAACTCTTCTGGGAAGGCTGTCCACAAGGTTTAGGAGTGTGTCTATGGGTATGTTTGACCATTCTTCCAGAAGTGCATTTGTGAAGTCAGGCACTGATGTGGACAAGAAGGCCTGGCTCGCAGTCTTCGCTCGAATTCATCCCAAACTTGCTCATTTAAGTCTTTATGGACCTTGCTTTGTGCACTGGTCTAAATCATTTTGTGGAGGGGGGGGGGGGGGGATTATGGTGCAGGGTTGTTTTTTAAGGCTTGGGTTTGGCCCCTTTGTACTAGTGAAGGGAACTCTTAAAGCGGAGTTCCACACAAAAATGGAACTTCCGCTTTTCGGAACCCTCCCCCCCTCCGGTGTCACATTTGGCACCTTTCAGGGGGGAGGGGGGTGCAGATACCTGTCTAAGACAGGTATTTGCACCCACTTCCAGCATAGACTCCCATGGGAGTCTATGCCTCTTCCCGTCCCCACCGCGCTGTCTCCTGGGAACACACAGCTCCCAGGAGAGCGGGGACCACTTGGGACGCGCAGCACGACTCGCGCATGCGCAGTAGGGAACCAGGAAGTGAAGCCGCAACTCTTCACTTCCTGATTCCCTCACCTAGGATGGCGGCGGCAGCTGCCGAGAACCGAGCGGGTTCTCGGCGTCGCCTGCCGACATCGCTGGACCCTGGGACAGGTAAGTGGCCATGTATTAAAAGTCAGCAGCTGCAGTATTTGTAGCTGCTGGCTTTTAATATTTATTTTTTTTGGCAGTGTGGGTGGACCCCCGCTTTAAGGTGTGACAATACCAAGACATTTTGGACAATTTCATGCTCCCAACTTTGTGGGAACAATTTGGGGATGGCCCCTTCCTGTTCCAACATGACTGCACACCAGTGCACAAAGCAAGGTCCAAAAAGACATGGAGTTTGGGGTGGAGGAACTTGACTGGCCTGCACAGAGCCCTGACCTCAACACAATAGAACAACACCTTTAGGATGAATTAGAGCGGAGACTGCGAGCCAGACCTTCTCGTCCACACCAATGCCTGACCTCACAAATGTATTTCTGGAAGACTGGTCAAACATTTCCATAGACACACTCCTAAACCTTGTGGACAACCTTCTCAGAAGAGTTGAAGCTGTTATAGCTGCAAAGGGTGGACCAACTCAATATTGAACCCTACCGGCTAAGACTAGGATGCCATTAAAGTTTGTGTGTGTAAAAGCAGGCTTCCAAATACTTTTGGTAACATTGTGTATATGTGGTCAGATTTGTGATTTGCAGTGATAGGGTGCATCTTTCCTCCCCATACTCAGATATTTGGGTGTTTTGAAGGACTCCATGTGTGCTCTGCAAAGGTGGACTGTCACAGTATAGGTGGTGCCTTCAGGCTTCGATTATATTGTATGCACAGAACACAAGTTTACTCCTAAATAAAATATATTTAAATAGAAAAACATATTGAAATCAACCAAGATTTTTTTTTTTTTTTTTGGCGGTGGTGACAAGATGATATTTTGACTGAACTTCTAACCAACAACACAGAGTAGAAAATACAAAACCTTGCGTGATGCCATGTACTGGTTCTGTGCCCCAGGGCTGGCCATTGTCTAGAGACAGATTCCACTTTATAAGCATCCGATGAATGATCTGATCTATTATTCATTAACCGAGGGCTCATCGGGGAGTAGAAGAAGAATAAGGGATGACTCTGGGAAGATGAAACAGCTGCCATACCATCACTCTGATATCCTGGCTGTCAAACTACACAATTAATGAATCGCACTTGAGGCTGATGGGAAGAGACACATTACCCACTACAATGGATTATAGAAGAATATTATACTTCCAGTACTTTATGTATGAGAATAAACACATACACGAGTACCCTAATAACACTTTAACTACACTTGCGAAGACCTTGAAGGGCAACTCTATTTAAATGTAAATACTCTGAAGCCTGCTACACTATAGGTTTTGCGATGTAGAAGAAGAAGGGGACAATGATTGGTAATGCTGTAGTTCTTCAGACTTCGTTCCACCGATCAGCCTGCATCAGGTTCTATAAAATACCCGTGAATTGACTTATTATTTAGATTTGGTATTTTACAGAGCCGATGTACTTCGCAGAGCTTTACACCAATCCAATTACATCTCTATCTTACAAAGAAGCTTCCTACCAATGTTGTACAAACTCAACATGGAAGGAAACCAATTCTTTCAAAAAAAATAAATAAAAAAAGAACATCATCTTCCCACGCAGATAATGTCCTAGGATGTAGAGATGCAGAACAAGAATGCCAACTGCTTGGCCATCATGATAACATATACGATAACATATACCTACTGCAGGCTCCTCGTCTTTCACATACAGAAAGCCTGATAATAAAAATGTCAAAAAGGTTAGCCATCAACTAATCAATTTCAAACTAGGGTGGAAGCGTCATGATGTCATAAAGGGGTGCGTGTGCGCCAATAAATAGGCCAGGCACTTCCACCAGTATCACGCGTGGGTACTTGTTTGCTCGGAGACATGCGCAGGTGCAATGCATACACAGTGCAAGCGTGTCCATTTCCAAAACTGGTGCCAAGCGCCCTATTTAAGGGAGGAACCAGTGACAGGAGATTGCTGGATGATCTTCAGCTTGCCAGTGTTCCTTGCTTCCAGGTATCCTGCATTTATCCTGATTCCTTGTTACTAACCTCGACCTGCCTCTGGATTTCTTCTTTACTTTACCTCTAGTTTTGACCTTTGTTTGTTTAAGGACTCCATTTCTTCTGATCAAACATGTTTGACCCTGGCTTCGCTCTCAACTATTCTGCTGTCTCCGCCATGTGATCGCCGTGTATGACCTTGGTTTTGGAACCTGAACATATTACCTCTTCTCTGTGTATGACCTTGGCCTAGATCATGGCCTTGATCACGCCACTCTGGTTTCTCCCCATCAGTCTAATCTTGAACCATCTTCATCCACTAGGAGTGTCATGACACCACCTATGACTGATTATGACCTTCTCCACCATAGGTATGCCCTGTATTCCCGCTGACGTCCTTGTCCGCCTGCCTCAGAACTACCCAGTTGGAGGCTTTCTACAGCAGCCACCAGCAAACCAATTTTCAGCACCCGTGCTTCTTTAAGCTTTGCACTCCCTGTCATCAGCTCCAGGGGGGTGTTTTGGATGACAAGGGAAGACCTCTCATTCCTTTGGCCTCCAACCAGGTACACAACGGAAAGACTTAATGTGATGATAGACACATGATACAGAAAGAAAGGAAGTTACACGGTGAAGGCATCAGGAGGTAAATTCCCAGAGACCCTTGAAGGTGCTTTTTGGATTCTATTTGTCTACAGTGGATCACAAAAACTTTAGAATAATCCTGAACAATGAGCTCCTTTCCAGTGCCCCCCTCCTTCATTGAGGGCTCCCCCTGCCAACAGTATTCATTGAGGTTTCTTTTTGTATACTTTCTTTTTCCAGATGCCTCCTGGCCAGTCATGACTTACTAGGTTCTCTTTGCCTCTACCCTGGTGATAATCAATGATTCAGGGAAGTCTGTGGTGACACCTGACATCCTGCACCCACAGAATGCCATCAGTCTTTAGGTTTGAAGAACACAGGACTTCATTCAACCCAGAAGACTGAGGGCATCGTTGGTGAAAAGATATGACAATGACACTGTGGGGGACAGCAGAGGATTGAAATAGAGATAGATATTTATATAGATTAAAAAATCCCCATTAATATCGGATTTAAGCCAAAGAGGCATTTTTTTTTTTTTTTACCCACCGTCATATCATTTTCTTTTGTAATATCCTAGAGGTAGTTCTCTAGGAAAACTAAACGTTTCCTGGATAGCCTTTGTAGGTCACCGAGTGTGCTCAACTGTTGACTCAAATTGCTTTAAAAATGGAATGCATGGTAGTTTTGTACATCATCTTTCTTTATTATGGCAAGAAAAAAAAAAATCTAAATTTTTAAAAATATATTTTTTAGCCAGTATTACGCAGTCTTCTATCTGGCCACCAGATGGCACTTTTAACTTATTTTCGGGTACAGCTATTTCAATTTTCAGCTGTGCTGAAAAATTCTTGTTACAGAACTCAAATTAGTCATTACAGTAGTGACTCCTCCCTTATAAGTCGGAGAAAGAACAAGTTTTAATCAAAGGGAGCTGACAAGCATGGTCTGCAGTGCTGTCCCCATAGTACTCAGGAGAAACCCTATTAATGTATTAAAATGTTCATTGGCATAATAGAGAAAATCTCACACCCAGTAGACTACACAGATCTTCCCTGAAACATCAGATCTCTGCTGGAGATGTCAAAAGGAAAAGGGAACGATGTTACACATCTTCTGGACTTGCCCGAAATTATTACATTTCTGGGAAAATGTATACAAGGTCACCCAGGGACTTACTGAACGGGAGATACCATTAGATCCAGCATTCTTCTTACTACATGCATCGAACATACCAGCCAAAGCATACAAGAAATCCATCATAAGACATCTACTAAATGCTGCCAAAGCTTGTATCCCTCTCTTGTGGAAGCAACAACATTCCCCGACAATATCAACATGGTTAGAGAAAATAGAAGATATTAATAAAATGGAAGACTTAATTCTCACAGGGCAAGATAAACAGGAGACATACACCAAAATTTGGAGACTTTGGAATTTATGCAAAATCTCGGGCGAAGGAAATGCCCTCTTTAGATCGTAAACACCCAAACATGATTACAGATCCCATGTCATACCGCCATTCCCTCCCTCCCCCCACCCCTCTTCTCTTTCTTTCTGGTCCCTTAGACCAGGCACTGTTTCTTAACTCCTTTCTCTTTGTTTGTTATTTCTTTTTAATATGTAGGGAAAAGGTAGATTGGGTGGCCCAGGGTTAGAATACAAAGTTGATTATCTGAAAATTGCACAGGTATGGAAAATTAAGAAATGTATTAACTGCAAATTTTGTATACCGACTCCTAAGTCAAGTTGTTAATACCCATTGGGCTCTTTGATAGATTATGGTTTAGAATTTTAAGAATATGTGCTGATTGTTGATGATCGGTTATCTCTGTATCACCTGGGTTCCACCCCTTTGTGGAGTTTAAGAAAAATTATATTTGGAAAAAAAAAAAAAAAAAAAGATAGTACATACAGTATATATTTTAAGGACAAAAAATTTTTTTTTTTAAATGTATAACCTTTAAAAAAACAAGCAACCCAAAACCCTTATAAGCTTTAATTTAAATCTGTACTCCAAGCAAACCACTAAATACACAGATGGAATACATATTTGGGGACTGTAATGTAGTGAATGTGATCTTCACTACATTAGATTACAGTGGAACCTTGGATTATGAGCATAAACCGTTCCAGGAGAATGCTTGTAATCCAAAGCACTCACATATCAAAGCGAGTTTTCCCATAGAAGTCAATGGAAACGAAGATAATTTGTTCCGCATCGACTTCTATTGCATGCAATACCACATGTGGCCAGAGATGGGGGGGGCACCGGAGAGGCTCGGAAATACTCGGGGGACAGCAAGGCTGAACTCAGAAAGGCTCGGAAACACTCAGGAACAGAGTATTTTCGCACAGCTCCAAACTGTTCCGAGTGTCACCGATGCCCCCCGCACACCTGGCCAAATGCGGTACTGCACACCACATTAGCTTGAATTCTGTTCTTTTGCGAGACAACACTCGCAAACCGAGCCAGGATTTTTTTTTAAAAAGTTGCTCATCTTTTAAAACGTTTGTTAACCGTGTTACTCGGTTTCACTGTATTTGGAAGACAAGTGAGACATCAGGGGTCTTTCAGAACCCTGATGTGTTATTAAAGAGAACCTGTCACCAAAAATGTTTCGCATAAAGGGACTTAATGACCCCTATGGGATTATTATTTAATAGAATTTATATAGCGCCAAGTTTGTGCAGTGCTGAAAAAAAACAAAAAAAAAACAACTTTAGTAGAATTTTTTTTAAAAGTATAAAAAAAATTTAAGTTACAACCAAGCACGTATGAATGTAAATTCACATGTCGGGGAAGCCTACAAGTGAAAATGTTGATCGCACTACAAGTTACATATCACCACGAATGCCAGAGAGCGCAAATATTGTAGGCCCATTATTTATGGTTCATTCTAAACCAATGACCTGTACAGGCTTTTAAAATGTCGCCTATGGAAAATATAGGGTACTAAAATTTGTCGCCATTTCACTGGTGGCACACAACATGTTATCCATTTGCTTGGCGTGACCTCGTCTTTTATAGTTTACCAAAAAATTGGTTAATTTATAGGGTTTCTATGCCCTAAAATTAACTTTAGTGCATTTTTTACTGAAAATTTTGCGTTTCATAAACCATTGCGCTAATATAGTGTGCCATAAAAAAATTGGAAATCCATTTTTTTTTTAAATTCTCCAGGGTGTCTGCTTTTGGGAAAATATATCACGTCTGGGGTTATGTCATTTTCAGGCTTAAAGTGGAATTCCACCCACTTTTACAACTCTTCAGCATCCCTCACTAAACTGTCCTCTGTAAACGAATTGGACATTTTTAAAAAAAAATTTCCTCAGCACCTACTGTATATCTGCTGTATTCTTTTTTCACTTCCTCCTCCCTGGCCGTGGCCCATGGCATCATTTCCTGTTTGCAATGCCCTCTGGGAAGGGGCGGCAACTTCCTCTGACACTGCCGTTGCTATGGAAACCTGAGCTGAAACCTATTACACTGCTTGTGCTGCACTGAGCATGTGCGAGATCTGCAAGGATGAAATGCAGGAAGAAATACAGTCTGGCTTCAGATGCCCACTCTTAAGATGGCCACGGCCTGCTGTAAGTTTATAAAATAACAAACTACTCCTATAAACTAACAAAACAGACCTTAGTTTAGAGACTAACTTTACTAGAATACATTAAGCTTGTGTATTATAGGGGTATTTTTATTTAAAAAGTATAATTTCGGCCGGAACACCACTTTAAATCAATTTTTTTTAAACAAGTATGCAAAAAAAACAAAACAAACAAAAAAAAAAAAAACACAAAAACACGGCAGCGATTGAGTTAGAGGGAACATAAAAACAGAACGATAATTTGTTGCTTTAACCACTTGCCGACCGCCTCTCGCCTATATACGTGAGCAGAGCGGCACGGGCAGGCAAAATCACGTACCTGAAACGTGATTGCCTTCCCGCGGGTGGGGGGTCCGATCGGACCCCCCCCCCGGTGCCAGCTGCGGTCGGCATTTGGCTGGGAGCATTGAGAGACGAGGGGGAGGCCATCCGATCGTGGCCCCCCCCTCGCGATCGCTCCCAGCCAATGAGAAACATCCCCTGCCTCTGTATAGTACACAGAGGCAGAGGATGTGATGTCATCTCTCCTCGGCTCAGGAGTTTCCGTTCCAGCGCTGAGGAGAGATGACATGTAAGTGCACCAAACACACACACACACACACACACACAGTAGAACATGCCAGGCATACATTACACCCCCGATCCCCCCCCCAATCACCCCCCCCCTGTCACAAACTGACACCAAGCAGGTTTTTTTTTTTTTTTTTTTCCTGATTACTGCATAGTGTCAGTTTGTGACAGTTAGCAGTGTTAGCACAGTTACTGTTACCCCCCTGTAGGTCTAGGGTACCCCCCTAACCCCCCCTAATAAAGTTTTAACCCCTTGATCACCCCCCCTCACCAGTGTAACTAAGCGATCATTTTTCTGATCGCTGTATTAGTGTTGCTGGTGATGCTAGTTAGGGACGTAAATATTTAGGTTCGCCGTCAGCGTTTTATAGCGACACGGACCCCCATATACTACCTAATAAATGTTTTAACCCCTTGATTGCCCCCTAGTTAACCCTTTCACCACTGATCACCATATAACCGTTACGGGTGACGCTGGTTAGTTCGTTTATTTTTTATAGTGTCAGGGCACCCGCCGTTTATTACCGAATAAAGGTTTAGCCCCCTGTAGGTCTAGGGTACCCCCCTTACCCCCCCTAATAAAGTTTTAACCCCTTGATCACCCCCTGTCGCCAGTGTCGCTAAGCGATCATTTTTCTGATCGCTGTATTAGTGTCGCTGGTGACGCTAGTTAGGGAGGTAAATATTTAGGTTCGCCGTCAGTGTTTTATAGCGACAGGGACCCCCATATACTATCTAATAAATGTTTTAACCCCTTGATTGCCCCCTAGTTAACCCTTTCACCACTGATCACCGTATAACCGTTACGGGTGACGCTGGTTAGTTTGTTTATTTTTTATAGTGTCAGGGCACCCGCCGTTTATTACCGAAAAAAGGTTTAGCCCCCTGATCGCCCGGCGGTGATATGCGTCGCCCTAGGCAGCGTCAGATTAGCGCCAGTACCGCGAACACCCACGCACGCACCGTACACGCACCGTACACCTCCCTTAGTGGTATAGTATCTGAACGCATCAATATCTGATCCGATCAGATCTATACTAGCGTCCCCAGCAGTTTAGGGTTCCCAAAAACGCAGTGTTAGCGGGATCAGCCCAGATACCTGCTAGCACCTGCGTTTTGCCCCTCCGCCCGGCCCAGCCCACCCAAGTGCAGTATCGATCGATCACTGTCACTTTTTTTTGTAGCGTTTTGGTGAACTGGCAAGCACCAGCGCCCTAGTACACCCCGGTCGTAGTCAAACCAGCACTGCAGTAACACTTGGTGACGTGGCGAGTCCCATAAGTGCAGTTCAAGCTGGTGAGGTGGCAAGCACAAGTAGTGTCCCGCTGCCACCAAAAAGACAAACACAGGCCCGTCGTGCCCATAGTGCCCTTCCTGCTGCATTCGCCAATCCTAATTGGGAACCCACCGCTTCTGCAGCGCCCGTACTTCCCCCATTCACATCCCCAACCAAATGCAGTCGGCTGCATGAGAAGCATTTTCTTTATGTCCTCCCGATTACCCCTACCCAACGAACCCCCCCCCCCCCCCCCCCCCAAAAAGATGTTGTGTCTGCAGCAAGCGCGGATATAGGCGTGACACCCGCTATTATTGTCCCTCCTGTCCTGACAATCCTGGTCTTTGCATTGGTGAATATTTTGAATGCTACCATTCACTAGTTGAGTATTAGCGTAGGGTACAGCATTCCACAGACTAGGACACACTTTCACAGGGTCTCCCAAGATGCCATCGCATTTTGAGAGACCCGAACCTGGAACCGGTTACAGTTATAAAAGTTACAGTTACAAAAAAAAAGTGTAAAAAAAAAAAAAAAAACACAAACAAAAATAAAAAAAAATAGTTGTCGTTTTATTGTTCTCTCTCTCTCTATTCTCTCTCTATTGTTCTGCTCTTTTTTACTGTATTCTATTCTGCAATGTTTTATTGTTATTATGTTTTATCATGTTTGCTTTTCAGGTATGCAATTTTTTATACTTTACCGTTTACGGTGCTTTATTGTTAACCATTTTTTTGTCTTCAGGTACGCCATTCACGACTTTGAGTGGTTATACCAGAATGATGCCTGCAGGTTTAGGTATCATCTTGGTATCATTCTTTTTAGCCAGCGGTCGGCTTTCATGTAAAAGCAATCCTAGCGGCTAATTAGCCTCTAGACTGCTTTTACAAGCAGTGGGAGGGAATGCCCCACCGTCTTCCGTGTTTTTCTCTGGCTCTCCTGTCTCAACAGGGAACCTGAGAATGCAGCCGGTGATTCAGCCAGCTGACCATAGAGCTGATCAGAGACCAGAGTGGCTCCAAACATCTCTATGGCCTAAGAAACCGGAAGCTACGAGCATTTCATGGCTTAGATTTCGCCGGATGTAAACAGCGCCATTGGGAAATTGGGGAAGCATTTTATCACACCGATCTTGGTGTGGTCAGATGCTTTGAGGGCAGAGGAGAGATCTAGGGTCTAATAGACCCCAATTTTTTCAAAAAAGAGTACCTGTCACTACCTATTGCTATCATAGGGGATATTTACATTCCCTGAGATAACAATAAAAATGATTTAAAAAAAAAAAAAAAAATGAAAGGAACAGTTTAAAAATAAGATAAAAAAGCAAAAAAATAAGAAAAAAATAAATAAAAAGCACCCCTGTCCCCCCTGCTCTCGCGCTAAGGCGAACGCAAGCGGCGGTCTGGCGTCAAATGTAAACAGCAATTGCACCATGCATGTGAGGTATCACCGCGAAGGTCAGATCGAGGGCAGTAATTTTTGCAGTAGACCTCCTCTGTAAATCTAAAGTGGTAACCTGTAAAGGCTTTTAAAGGCTTTTAAAAATGTATTAATTTTGTTGCCACTGCACGTTTGTGCGCAATTTTAAAGCATGTCATGTTTGGCATCCATGTACTCGGCCTAAGATCATCTTTTTTATTTCATCAAACATTTGGGCAATATAGTGTGTTTTAGTGCATTAAAATTTAAAAAAGTGTGTTTTTTCCCCAAAAAATGCGTTTGAAAATCGCTGCGCAAATACTGTGTGAAAAAAAAAAAAATGAAACACCCACCATTTTAATCTGTAGGGCATTTGCTTTAAAATAATATATAACGTTTGGGGGTTCAAAGTAATTTTCTTGCAAAAAAAAATAATTTTTTCATGTAATCAAAAAGTGTCAGAAAGGGCTTTGTCTTCAAGTGGTTAGAAGAGTGGGTGATGTGTGACATAAGCTTCTAAATGTTGTGCATAAAATGCCAGGACAGTTCAAACCCCCCCCCCCCAAATGACCCCATTTTGGAAAGTAGACACCCCAAGCTATTTGCTGAGAGGCATGTCGAGTCCATGGAATATTTTATATTGTGACACAAGTAGCGGGAAAGAGACAAATTTTTTTTTTTTTTTTTTGCACAAAATTGTCACTAAATGATATATTGCTCAAACATGCCATGGGAATATGTGAAATTACACCCCAAAATAAATTCTGTTGCTTCTCCTGAGTACGGGGATACCACATGTGTGGGACTTTTTGGGAGCCTAGCCGCGCACGGGACCCCGAAAACCAAGCACCGCCTTCAGGCTTTCTAAGGCCGTAAATTTTTGATTTCACTCTTCACTGCCTATCACAGTTTCGGAGGCCATGGAATGCCCAGGTGGCACAAACCCCCCCCAAATGACCCCATTTTGGAAAGTAGACACCCCAAGCTATTTGCTGAGAGGTATAGTGAGTATTTTGCAGACCTCACTTTTTGTCACAAAGTTTTGAAAATTGAAAAAAGAAAAAAAAAAATTTTTTTTCTGGTCTTTCTTCATTTTCAAAAACAAATGAGAGCTGCAAAATACTCACCATGCCTCTCAGCAAATAGCTTGGGGTGTCTACTTTCCAAAATGGGGTCATTTGGGGGGGGTTTGTGCCATCTTGGCATTTTATGGCCTTCAAAACTGTGATAGGTAGTGAGGAGTAAAATCAAAAATGTATGTCCTTAGAAATCCTGAAGGTGGTGCTGGGTTTTCGGGGCCCCGTACGCGGCTAGGCTCCCAAAAAGTGCCACACATGTGGTATCCCCGTACTCAGGAGAAGCAGCTGAATGTATTTTGGGGTGCAATTCCACATATGCCCATGGCCTGTGTGAGCAATATATCATTTAGTGACAACTTTTTGTAAATTTTTTTTTTTTTTTTTTTTTTGTCATTATTCAATCACTTGGGACAAAAAAAATAAATATTCAATGGGCTCAACATGCCTCTCAGCAATTTCCTTGGGGTGTCTACTTTCCAAAATGGGGTCATTTGGGGGGGTTTTGTACTGCCCTGCCATTTTAGCACCTCAAGAAATGACATAGGCAGTCATAAACTAAAAGCTGTGTAAATTACAGAAAATGTACCCTAGTTTGTAGACGCTATCACTTTTGCGCAAACCAATAAATATACGCTTATTGACATTTTTTTTACCAAAGACATGTGGCCGAATACATTTTGGCCTAAATGTATGACTAAAATTTAGTTTATTGGATTTTTTTTATAACAAAAAGTAGAAAATATCATTTTTTTTCAAAATTTTCAGTCTTTTTCCGTTTATAGCGCAAAAAATAAAAACGGCAGAGGTGATCAAATACCATCAAAAGAAAGCTCTATTTGTGGGAAGAAAAGGACGCAAATTTCGTTTGGGTAGAGCATTGCATGACCGCGCAATTAGCAGTTAAAGCGACGCAGTGCCGAATTGTAAAAAGTGCTCTGGTCAGGAAGGGGGTAAATCCTTCCGGGGCTGAAGTGGTTAAACTGAGTCATTTTACACAAGTTTTTTTTTAATTCATGCGTTTCCTTTATTCCTGGTAAAAATTTGGGATTTTTCTGGAAAAGTTTTATTTTTTTATTTATTTTTTAATACCACTAAAGTGATTCTTCAAACAAGACCAGCATATTGGCTGTACAAACATTAGCTGTTCTCTATCAGGCCCGATCCACTCTCCCTATCTCCATCCCACGAGACGCGCCGCGCTTAGCTCACATAACCCTGACACACCAACTTAGCCTATTACCGGCAGACAACGTTAACGGGTAATTCGATCAGGAAATAGGAGTTCCTAATGGCTTTTTGCAAGCTAAGATCATAATTTAATTTATCAGACGCGGGCCTGGCTCCATCAATCATCCCCTATTCAGAAGCGAACGCGGACTAGCAGCCATTTTTTAATAACCGCTCCGGTTCCGGGCCTAAGCCTCAGTGCCGGCTTCCATCCCATCGCTTCTCCGAGGTCTAAATGTTAATACGTCGATTATTGATATGTCTGACATACGCTTAAAATGCCAGACAGCCAACATTTGTCACATACCATTTTTAAAACTAAACTGACACGGCTGACTGCGGGAAAAGCGTTTCATTGCCGTGACATTTTAACAGGAATATTACACTAGAGCGACTTCATGTTTTCGCTGAAAATAACTGCCCCGTAAAATGTACAATCTCAGAGTTTTTTTTTTTGTTCCTCTTTAGAAAGTGAACTAAAATTGATACATAATTCATCAAATCTTTCAGGCTATTGAAGTAATAGGAGAGATCAGTACATTAAGGGGTTAGTTCGCTTTACAATAAAATTGCGCATGAATTCCAGCCTCTCCAGTACATTAACCACTTGACATCCCGCCCATAGTCAAATGACGTCTGCAGGAGTAATCTCCCATCCTGGGCGGGCGTAATATGACGTCCTGGGCTACCAGGCCATGTAGGGGGCTTGCGCGCCCACCGCGTCATTTGGAAGCCGGTGCGCGTGCCTGGCGGCCGCGACGTCCTCCGGGCACCCGCGATTGCCCAAACACAGAGCAGGGCCATACATCTGTGTAAACACCGAGCCACGTCCTGTCAGGTGAAAGGAGACAGATCGTGTGTTCCCAGTACAGAGGAACACCGATTGGTCTCCTCCCCTTGTGTCCCCTCCCCCTACAGTTAGAATCACTCCCTAGGTAACACATTTAACCCCTTGATCGCCCCCTAGTGTTAGCCCCTTCTCTGCCAGTGACATTTAAACAGTAATCAGTGCATTTTTATCCCAAAATAGTGTCAAAAGTGTCAGCCGCAATGTCGCAGTCACGATAAACGCAGATCGCCGCCATTATACTTACATTACATACGCCACGACATTTCACCACCTGTGCCACAATATTCATTGTTTACCTGCTGACCTGTCCCTGCAAAATGCAGTATGTGGGTCGTACAATTAGGACATTCTCTATACGTGTGAATGAACATGTGGCTGGTATCAAAAATGGGAAAATAAACATAGTGTACCCTGTCACTATCTACAGTTCCACAATAAGGATCCCACAGAAACATTGTTTCAGATCATTGACAAGTTCATTCCTCATTGGAGGGGGGAGTCCCATTTACGCGGGGTTTCCCGCCTCGAGACATATTGGATATATGAGCTCAGATCCTACTCACTGTTCAGGATGAACATGGAGTGGGATATTAACTCATTTATCAATCAGGCTTAAGTTTAATTGATGTATTTTCATTCAGGTATTTTTATATTTATAATTATGCCTTCATTTGTATTATTTTCATTTTTACATTTATGCATTAATGTATATGTGTTTTGCCTTGTTTTCATCTTATTTTTGTAACATATGTTTACTAGTTTGATTTTGTCACCGACGATCTTTAGGTTGCCACTTCTGTGGTTCTCTACATCCATTTACGACTCATCAGTTTCACAGCTCAGCAGTGATGCTGTGTGCCTCCTATGCCGTTCTGTGATGCTTTCATCTCTGCCCAGTACTTGATGCAGTTGACCTTGATGCCCGTGGTTACTTCCGGTCAGGTGGCTGCTTACTTCCGTTTGTGGGGCCATTCACTTCTGGTTTCCGCCCCGTGCCGGAAGTCGCCTTCTCACCATTTAGGTTTTTGTTCCTGCTGGCCGTTTTCTATTTACGGCAGTTTGGATCAATAGGTTTCTAGTTATATCCCCATTTTTTCGCGCCCTCTCTAAGGAGCATCCTTTTTGAGGCCATCGCTTTTTTTCATGCGATCAATCTAGGGCTCCATTGGTCCCGGTCATGTGATTTTTCTCCCTGGTCATGTGCTCTCTGAGTCTGTCACATAGTATAACGACCCGAATTTCACAGGCTTTTTAACGGAAGTTTGCCGCGTTTGCCACATACACATTACTGGGTCACCATTTGGTTGGTCGACTAGTCCACGTGTTTGGCGCTATCCTTTCACCATTGGGTTCCCAGAATGAGGCAATGAGGTTTGGAACTCAGTGGTCAGCTGACCAATCAGTGACCATTTGATAGCCGATTGAGATATATAATGTAACAGCGCTCAAATCCGTGGGTATAAATGTAAATGATGTCAATATATATATATATATATATATATATATATATAGATATCTATATATATATATATATATATATATATATATATATATATATATATATATAGATATCTATCTATCTATCTATACATATATAGATATCTATCTATCTATATATCTATATATCTATATATCTATATATATATTTATTAGGGCTGAAACAACTAATCGATTAATCGACAACTAATCGATTATGAAATTAATCGATTACTATTTTCATAATCGATTAATCGGCCAGTAATATAATAGGGTTAAAAAAAAACCTAAAACAAGCCCTTTATAGTACAAAAAGAGCAAATAATCGCAACTGTAGATGTTACTTTCACAGTTCTACAGTAAAAAAATGAACCCCTTACAGTAGTGATTATCTGCTTTTTTTTTTACTATAAAGGGCTAATTTTAGTTTTTTTAACCCCATTATGTTACTAAACGTCTTAGACCTGGTTCACATCTATGTGTTTTTTGGTGTTTTTTTTTGCAGAAGCGCACTGCAGTTCATTCACATCTATGCTTTTTTCAGCCGCTGCGTATTTGGAAAGGGTCAGGGACCTTTAACACAAAAATGGTGCTTTTTTGGTTCAATATACTTCAATGGAGAATCTGCAGAAAAGCATTTAATGCGTTTTTGCAGCAATTTGTGTTTTTTAATCTGACCAACAACAAATTGGCCAAAAAAAATGCAAAAAAGCAAATCGCCGCAAAATCACGTGCGCAAAAAATCAAAACGCACAGCAAACGGCACTGCAGAAACAGATCAAAAGCAAACTGACTAGGTGTGTACTGAGCCTTATTCTGGCCACACCGAACAATTTTCAGATGAGAATATTCAGACGAAAAATCTTTGTACATTCGCTGAATGAAAGAATGTTGTTTGAAATTTTCACTTGTTTTTAACATTCTGTTTTTAAAATGAATGTAATTTCTGAACGAAAACCACATCCACTGTCTGAAAATTCCTTTCACCAAGAAGTTTTCTATTTCAAAATTTTCCCGTCACTGTGGTTGAAAATGAACGTCGACTTGACCCCACTAACGATTAGAAAATTGAACGAACGTTCTTAAAATGAAATTTTTTTTTTTGAAGGAAGACATTTGATCTCTGAGTCTGATAATATTTATCAGATTCACCCTTTAATAGTATGTACAGTATATCTCTTCTCTAACAGTTTATACAGTATATATCTTCTGTCTGTTATTCTCAGAGTGGATTAGATATTTTGCTCCCTAACCATAAAGTTGGTTATTTATATTTACCGCTGCATAGAGATATTTAAAAATAAATTGCCTTTTTTTAAAACTTTACACCACACTTTTTTTTTTTTTTAAGGTTATTAACCGATTAATCGAAACAATAATCGGCCAACTAATCGATTATGAAAATAATCGTTAGTTGCAGCCCTAATATATATATATATATATATATATATATATATATATATTTTCACACACTAATGTGTGTATATAAGATCAATAAAAAGGTTAAAAGTAGATAAAAACAATAATCACATGAAAAATAGTCCAATGCTAAAAAGTCTATGGTGTATAGATCATCCGTGATGTGGATGGATGTGGGAGCCAGAGGGATCTTTGCAGACACAATACCAAGGGCAGCTTCCTGTTGAGTGAAGTCAGCTCTCCATACAGTCATAAAAGATCAAAGAGAAAGCGCCTCTTAAGTATCAGTGTTTTATTCAAGTATTAAAAGCATACATGAGCACTTACATTTGGGCTGATGAATAACAGCTTCCATAGAGAACAAAACCCAGTATCGTCAAAACTCCAAATGTGTGTGGCTAGATGGATGCCGGGCGGATGGCCGCAGACCTCCGCTCGGAGACGCCGGCTGTGTGTGCGGTAAGGCTGGAAGGACACTTTCGCGTTCCAACAGGGTCACGTGGGTGATGACGTCACTCGGGTATTTCTGATTCACAGGGATCCACTACGCGTTTCTGAGCATGCGCGAAGCTCGTAACGGGAATGCGCGCTCCTTTATCAAGTGTGTATAGGATGGAAAACAAGGAAGCTTAAATAGCTCTAAGTAAGAGACAGGTAATGACCTGGACCAATTAAAGGAAGAGGGCGTATATGGGAGAATTCGATAACGATGGGAAGGATGAATTCTCTATGGATTACAAGTCAATGTGAAAATAATAATATACTATAAAGATGGTAAACTTATAAGGCTAATGGAACTTATCACAAGACATAAAATATAGAAACGAGAAAATTAGAACTAAAAGAATACAAAATGTATTTTATCGTATATTAATAAAAATAATAAGGAAAATACTAGATGAAAATTACATGATAATAATAATGAAAAGTAAAAGTATTATGTTCTATTATATATGTTACTCATACGAGTAAATACAGGTATGGGACAATAAATTATCTGTAATAATTAAATATGGCTAAGAAAATATACACACATATATATATATATATATATATATATATATATATATATATATATATATATATATATATATATATATATATATATATATATATATACATACACACATATATACATATATACATATACACAAAAAATAGAAAAATACAATAAAAAATAGAAAAATATATAAAAATATATAAATATTAATAGGAGTATTTTCTTAAATGTCATATGATGGAAGGCCCTCAATTAAATTATACTGAGACAAAGGCTATCATAAATGGACTGATACCAAATATTGTAAAAACCTTTAAAAATGATTAAAATTAATAAAAAAAAGATAAAAATTGGGAAGGGGGGGGGGGCATAAGCCATATAAATGGGTTCACAGCACATATGTGCAACATGTGTTGTTATATCAACTCCACCCCTGTTGCAAGGAAGGATATTTTCCCCGGAGTTCAGCTTTAATGCCAACGGAGAGGGTACCTTAGAGTTTGTTTTTTGTTGTAAGTGTGTATGATCTACCTATCCAAATACAAGAGCTGAGGGTCGGAGATTTTAAAGTCACACCAAACGATGGCCTTATTCTCTAAAAATAATCCATATAGACCCATTCCATTACTTAATGGCCCTCTAATGTACTTTTCGGACATCATTCCCCAATTTGTTTATCTGCCTCCTTGTATTGTCATCTGTGAGTTCCTGAACCTCTGTTTTTCCTCCCTCACCTTGTTTGGAAGGAGCAGTTCATGTTAGTTGCGGTCATGTACCCTGCTCTAGGCATGCTACAAATCCCTTACTAAGACCAATTCACCAAGGTCAATGGGATAAATGCCTTTTACATTGGCAATCACAGTAGGAAGAATAAAACTCTTGCAGTAGAGGTCAGAATGCCACCCTAAAGCCAGCCATAGGTACAAATTTGGCTGGTTCAGCAGGAGTTTGCCGAATTTCGATCAGTCTACAGGCAGGCTGGTTGTACTAAAGTCAATCCATCGATCCACTTCAGTACAACCAGCCGGTCAGGTTTTTTTTCAATCAATCACTGCTGGCGGCTATAGCTGCCGGAAAAGATTATTGTATTCTGATGGCTGGGAAACCTCCCTCTGTCAGAATACAATAACGCGAAGTGTCCTATTACAAAATTAATCAAAAAACAAAATGTTATGCTCTCCTTATGAACCTTCCTACGACATTAACTAATACGTTGCGTGAGAAACATGGCTTTAATTGGGAGAACTCCTCAATAACCTATTTGGGGATACAACTCTTACCCACCAACCAAAATATACGAAGCTGATTACCCCCGCCTTTCAGATCTAGTCAACAAAGACCTACAAAAAACACAACTTTCCTGATTAGGGAAAATAGCCGCATTTAAAATGCAAACCCTCCCTAAAATACTTTACTATTTTAGATCTTTACCCATCCCAACCAAATTTTTTACGCAATTAAATACAAAACTAAAAAATTACACATGGAACGGAAAAAAAACCCAGGGTGGCATTCTCCATCTTAACCACCAGAAAATCTTAACCACCATCTTATCAGTGCCCATCAGTGTCGCCTCATCAGTGCCCATCAGTGTCGCCTCATCAGTGCCCATCAGTGTCGCCTCATCAGTGCCCATCAGTGTCGCCTCATCAGTGCCCATCAGTGCAGCCTCATCAGTGCCCATCAGTGCAGCCTCATCAGTGCCCATCAGTGCAGCCTCATCAGTGCAGCCTCATCAGTGCCCATCAGTGCAGCCTCATCAGTGAATATCAATGGAGAAAAATTACCCGTTTGTAAAATTTTATAACAAAAACTATGAAATGTTTTTTTTTTTTTTTCAAAAATTTCTGTTTTTTTGTTTGTTTAGCAAGTGGTGAAAATTGGTCTGGGCAGGAAGGGGGTTTAAGTGCCCAGTAAGCAAGTGGTTAAAAACTTTCAATAAAAGTTTATGGTTTAAAAAAAAAAAAAAAAGAAGAAAGAAAGAATACAATAACGCAGCAGGAGAGATTCCCCCATCAATACTGAATGTGTTGATGGGGGAATCCAGGAAAGAAAATTGTATAATGTATGGCTCTGCCTCACAGACTGCTAAAAAGAGAATTAGTGTCATGCTACTTGTTTACGAACTAGAACCGGCCTTGGAACTGGGTGGGTACCACTAAATGGGAGGTCAGTCTACCACAGCCCAAGTTCCCCCTAGCACCATCTGGACAAACCCTAGGGGGTGGAATCCTGGCTGAGAATGGCTGGTCTAAGGCCAAACTACTCGGTTCCCCTCTGCAGAGAGGTTCAAACAAGGCTTTCAGAGACGAATTGCTTCTGTCACAACCTCCTAAATGCATCTCCTCGGGAGGAGACTGATGGATTCTTAAGTGTCGGCTCTTTTCAGGGCTGACCGCGGTCCCAGAGAGACTTCGTAGTGAACTTTACTCCACGACCCATTTATCCGACTCACACCATCTCTGTTCTATTGAAAAAGTCTCTCCAAGATTCGTCTGGAAAGATCTGCGGCTAAATGTCCCCGTTTGCCTCGCATGATCAATCATCTGTACAGCCACATCTGTGCCGCAGCACGCCACCCACAATTACGCCATCAACACATGTTACGGCTCACCTGCCGGCACGGAGCACAGATGGCGCGCCGCACATGGATTCGGCTGAGGGGTTTTTAAATGCGGGTTTATATCTTACAGTTAAAAAGACCTTCTCTGTAAATAAAAACTTGTTTATAGTTCCAAACATTCCAAATCTGTTTAGATCTCTAATGCTCCGTACGCACGATCGATAGGACATTCCGACAACAAAATCCATGGATTTTTTTTCCCGAAGGATGTTGGCTCAAACTTGTCTTGCATACACACAGTCACACAAAGCTTGTTGGAAATTCTGAACGTCAAGAACGCGGTGACGTACAACACGTACGACGAGCCGAGAAAAATAAAGTTCAATAGCCAGTGCGGCTCTTCTGCTTGATTCCGAGCATGCGTGGAACTTTGTGCGTCGGAATTGTGTACACACGATCGGAATTTACGACAATGGATTTTGTTGTCGGAAAATTTGAGATCCAGATCTCAAATTTTGGGTGACGAAAATTCCGATGGAGCCTACACACGGTCAGAATTTCCGACAACAAGCTCCAATCGAACATTTTCTGTCGGAAAATCCGACCGTGTGTACAGGGGCATAAGGGTCACCATGCACTTTACAACCATGACACCAAATCAACTTTTGATTTACCAATTCTTTGCAATAGAAGGACCTACCTCATCTATCAAATCAATGTGATGGTGAAATTAAATACAACCTTTTACCACTTGAGCTCAGGAAGATTTTACCCCCATTGTGACCCGGCCATATTTTTGGCTACTTTAACTTGTAATTGCACGGTTATGCAACTCTGTACTCAAATTACATTTATATAATTTTTTTTCACACAAATAGAGCTTTCTTTTTGTGGTACTTGATCACCTCTGCGTTTTTTTTTGTTTTCTTTTTTAATTAGGGATGCACGATACCTTTTTTTTATGAGTACCAATACTTTTTTTTTAGTACTCGATACCAATTACTGATACCTACCGCAACGGTTTTGTTTACACTTCAGCTGTCAGCAATGGATGGTACACGACCTGCCGCAATAAATGTTCTGAGGCGGGTCGGCGATCAGTTTAAAGCGGACCTTCAGTCATTTTTTCATCTTTCCATCTATTAAATCTTCTGCCCTTGTGGTTTTAACTTTGGATAGTAAGACATTTTTTTTTTCTGCAAGTAAATACCTTATACAGCCCACTTCTTGTTTCTTGTCTGGTCATTAGCCTAGGCTTATGACATCATGCACAGCTCTCTCGCTCTTGTGAGAGTCTGCTAGGAAGGGGAGATGAGTCATAAGAGGACCAATGAGAGCGGCAGAGCTGGAGGTGTGTGTCTGTGTAAATCCAGGAAGTGAACAGGCAGCAGCTTCAGCTGCCCACAGTTAAAATGGCTGCAGCCAGACTCAGTGGAGGGAGATTTTTGCAGCAAGTACAGAATCACAGTATATATAAAATAATATGCAAAGTGGTTGGAGGGAAGCTTCAGAATGGCAAAGATGTTTTTATTACAAATTATGTGAGGAGACTGCAGTTCCTCTTTAAATTGAAGCTGGCAAGGATTCTAATAAGCAATTAAGTAGATCTTCAGAAAAATTCTGTTGTCTGGGACAGCTCCCCTTTAAAGCCTAAATCAAGCCAATCTTATTTTGTGCTTTATAGTTATATGGGATTTCTATAGCACCAACAGTTTCCACAGCGCTTTACAAAATAAAGGGTGACAGTACAGTTACAAACACAAATTTAGTGAAATAGGATTAGGAGGACCCTATTAATGAGAGCTTACAATCTAAAAAGGAAGGGGCAAGTGATACAAAAGGATATATTGGGGGGGGGGGGGCTGATGGAGAAAGTAAAAGTTCCATTTTTAGGTGGAGGTGGGAGGTCTACCTGAAGAGACGAGACTTCAGGGATCTAAAGACCGATTGAGTAAGAGATAGCGGGATAGTTTGGGGAAGGGAGTTCCAGAGAAAGGGAGAGACTCTGGAGCAGTCCTGGTGAAGAACATGGCAGGAAGTGATAAAGGAGCTAGAGACCAAGAGGTCCTGGGATTAACAAAGAGGACGATTTGGGTTATATTGTGAGAAGAGGTTGGTCATGTTAGTTGTGGATGGCTCCGATTGTTGTTGTCAACATTAAAATATATAAATTGTTTATGGTGGGCCAGCCGAAGACTTCTTCAGAGGTAGAAGTCCTTGATGATGAAACCGGTCAGGGCGTGGCCTGCACAACGATCCGGAAGCGACGCTTGCGCTCTACTGTCTGCTCCCATCCACCAGGAAGATAGTGTGGTGTCTGCAGGGAAACACACATCCCATCCTGGACGGCTAGACATAGTGACAGCGCCCTCTGGGCTTGATTATTTGCTTTTCTCAATATGTTACAATGTACGTAGTTAGGATTAAGGCTCCTTTCACACTTATACGACTTCAAAGTCGCACGATTTTACCGCGATTTCGCCGCGATTTGGGAGCAGTACTACTTTGCCACGTTTTTGGCAGTAACAAATGAAAACATACAGTAGTTGGTATGAATCATAAGGGGGAACTCCACGCCAAGTTTTAAATAAAAAAAACTTGCGTGGGTTCCCCCCCAGGGGCATACCAGGCCCTTAGGTCTGGTATGGATTGTAAGGGGAACCCCCTACGCCGAAAAATCGGCGTGGGGGTCCCCCCAAAATCCATACCAGACCCTTATCCGAGCACGCAGCCCGGCCGGTCAGAAATGGGGGTGGGGACGAGCTGCGGCCCCCCCCCCACCCCAAAGCACCTTGTCCCCATGTTGATGAGGACAAGGGCCTCTTCCCGACAACCCTGGCCGTTGGTTGTCGGGGTCTGCGGGCGGGGGGCTTATCGGAATCTGGGAGCCCCCTTTAATAAGGGGGCCCCCAGATCCCGGCCCCCCACCCTATGTGAATAAGTATGGGGTACATGGTACCCCTACCCATTCACCTAGGGAAAAAAGCGTCAATAAAAAAAACACAGTACACAGGTATTTAAAATAATTTATTAGGCAGCTCCGGGATCTTCTTCCGACTTCGGGGGTCTCTCCGGCGTCTTCTCCCGGTGTCCGCATCTTCTGCCGGCTCCACCGCTATCTTCTGGCGCTCTTTTGCCAGCGGTGGTCCGGACCTCTGGATCGTCTTCTTCCCTCTTCTCTTCCAGAGATGTTGACACGACGCTCTCTCCAGCCAGAATGGTCTCTGTGCGCTCCGCAACGGACTTATATAGGCGGTGAGCCCGCCCCCTTATGCCGTCACAGTCCCTGGGCATGCTGGGACTGTGACGTTTTAGGAGGCGTGGTCACCGGGTGATGACCACGCCCCCTTATGACGGCACAGTCCCAGCATGCCCCGGGACAGTGACCTCATAAGGGGGCGGGGTCACCGCCTATATAAGTCTGTTGCGGAGCGTTCAGAGACCATTCCAGCTGGAGAGAGCGTCGTGTCAACATCTCTGGAAGAAAAGAAGAAGGCAGAAGACAGAAGTCCGGACCACCGCTAGCAATTGAGCTGCAGAAGAAAGCGGAGGAGCCGGCAGAAGATGCGGACACCGGGAGGAGACGCCGGAGAGACCCCCGAAGTCGGAAGAGGACCCCCGAAGTCGGAAGAAGATCCCGGAGCTGCCTAATAAATTATTTTAAATACCTGTGTACTGTGTTTTTTATTGACGCTTTTTTCCCCTAGGTGAATGGGTAGGGGTACCATGTACCCCATACTCATTCACATAGGGTGGGGGGCCGGGATCTGGGGGCTCCCTTATTAAAGGGGGCTCCCGGATTCCGATAAGCCCCCCGCCCGTAGACCCCGACAACCAACGGCCAGGGTTGTCGGGAAGAGGCCCTTGTCCTCATCAACATGGGGACTAGGTGCTTTGGGGTGGGGGGGGGGGGGGCGGCAGGGTGCCCCCCATGCCCTAAAGCACCCACCCCCCCATGTTGAGGGCATGCGGCCTGGTACGGTCCAGGAGGGGGCGCTCGCTTGTCCCCACCCCCATTCCTGACCGGCCGGGCTGCATGCTCGGATAAGGGTCTGGTATGGATTTTGGGGGGGACCCCACGCCGATTTTTCGGCGTAGGGGGTTCCCCTTAGATCCATACCAGACCTAAGGGCCTGGTATGCCCCTGGGGGGGAACCCACGCCGTTTTTTTTCATTTAAAACTTGGCGGAGTTCCCCCTCTGGATTCATACCAGACAGCTGTCAGCACTGCCTGTCGCTCATCGGGAAAGGAAAAAAAAGTTTTCCTTTCCCGATCAGCGAGCCAGGCTTGTGCTTACAAAGTCGTGCTGAAGTCGTGTCTATATTATTCAGGCACGACTTGCATGCTACTTCAGGGTTTAACATTGAGGTCTATGGAGTACAACTCGCATAGAAGTTGGACCAAAGTAGTGCAGGGACTACTTTCAAGTCGGCACGACTTAAAGTCGTGCCAATATGAATGGTAGTCATTGAAAATCATGGAGAATGACTTGTCATACGATTTTGCAGTACAGAATCGTGGGACAAGTCGTGTAAGTGTGAAAGGGGCCTAAGGGGAACACTGCTGTATAGGGGATTTTTACATGAATAAACAGGATTACGCTATGTCGGTGTTGCTCTTGTGTTTTATGATATATACGGAGCCCCAGTGAATCCTGCTGAGGATGAGGACTGACTATTGAAGTGGATGCTGAATACCCATTCAATGCTCTTTTAATAGTGGCTTCTGGTGAGTTTGACCCCCTGGGGGAGTGTGCATCATGTGGTGGAACATGCTTTCTTTCTGGTGAAAGGTGCACGCTTGGACATCAGTGATTTTACACCTATAAAAACCTTGAACTGTCTTCATCATTACCTTCTACATAGAGACTCTTATTTTTGTTCTGGCCACTTACTGTGACAATTTTTGTGGCTTTTATTTTAGCGCTGTTTTTAGTATTTTATGATTCGGTGTTTGATTGCTGGACTTTTTTACTACTCATTTATGCCATGACTACACATTTACCTGTTAAAGTAGCGCAGTGCTAAATAGCAAAAAATGGCCTGGTCATGAAGGGGGTGGAACCCTCCAGAGCTTAAAATCGGAGCTTCACCCAAAAGAGGAAGTTCTGCTTTAAGTACTACCCCCCTCACAGAAACGACTGGAGCTCCACTTTAAGTGGTCAAACAGATTAATTTTTGGCTTGAGAGATGAGCACAACTGTCTCTATGCAATTCTTTCTGATGATTCCACAGAGCTTATATTAAAGCTGTGGGAGTGTCGCTTGCCATCAAGAGAACCAATCATGTATTTCACAGTTTATGGGTTTTCCAGAAATCTTCTTAGGTTGAATATCCTTTTTAAATTTAAAGACACACAATGAAGAAATAGAAAATGCATTTCTAGCAAGAGCGTAACTCTAACTAGACCAGACCATGTGTCTGTTATGGAGCCCAGAAGCCCAGTACTCCTTACGCCTAGGGCAGGGGTCTCCAAGCTTTCTAAACAAAAGGGCAAATTTACTGTCCTTCAGACTTAAAGGGGGCCCGGACTGTGGCCATTGGGAGTAAAAAGGCTCCCAACATCAGTAGGAATAAACAATACCCCATCTTTGGTGTCAGTGGGAGGAATAGTGCCCCATCTTTGGTGTCAATGGAAGGAATTGTGCCCCATCGTTGATGTCATTGGGAGGAAGTGCGCCCCACCATTGGTGTCAGTAGGGGGAATAATGTCCCATTGTTGGTAACAGTGGATTAGAATAGTGCCCCAAGGGCCTGATAAAAGCATGCAAAGGGCCGTAGTTTGGAGACCACTGGCCTAGGGCTATCTAACTTTACAGTTGTCTATGCAGGTAGCAATATCAGTTGGTGAATACAGATGGATAAAGTTATCATATAAAAAGCTTAGGAAACTCTAAACCTTTACTTTTTCTGTTCATTATAGGAATTGCCTTGGAGATAAGGTTTAGGGTCCCCGTAATGGTTGTGTTCCGGTGCCCCAATGCACATAGTTACAACTCTGACCAGCAGGACGGACTTACCCACTGCAGTTGGCAAGTTTCCAAGCAAAGCCTGTTTGTATTTCGTCAAGCTTTCGTCATCTTTGTCCAATTCCTGGAGCTCTTGTACGGATTTCTTCTCAGGCGCCTTATAAGTCAGGTCAACCTCATCCTCAGAATCATCAATAGGCTTGATTTCACTTTTGTCCGCCATTTTGTCTGCAATGGAAGAAAACACATTATGGCTTTGAAAAGGTGATTCTTAAAATTAACAAAAAAGGTATGTAGTTGTACCGCAATAGGTTCCTTAAAATCTACCAACAAGATTAGGCAGGATGGGCCTACAGTGATATCTCTATATATATATATATCTCTATCTCTATATATTTTTATCTAAAATACTGTGATTTGGTATTGCTGACACTGCCCTATTGATTCATGCAACGTGTGAATGTTAAGTGTACAAGCTGTAGAATGAGCCTAATGAAAGTCAGTCTACAGCAGGGTTTCTCAACTAGAGTTCCTCCAGGAGGTTGCTAGGGGTTACTTGAGCTATGAGCAATTTCTGCTTCTCAGATAAGTTCCCACTGACTTTAATAATCTTTTTAGCTATCTGTAAAGGGGGAACTCCTTCCCAATGTCCACAAGTGTAAGGAGCATTCTTCCCACTGACCATCACACTAATGTATCATCATGAGTTAGAAATAGTAATTTTTAGCAAGGATCCCCTGAGACACGAACGTTATTTAACTGGTCCCTGCCCGCCAAATTGTAGAATAAGGGTCTGGCAGGACCTCTCTTGTTCTGGGAGTCCTCCAAATGAGGTTCTCCCATTCTCGCAGTGTGGCAATCGGTGGTACGCAGTGTCCCTCGGACACAGAGCATCACCAATCGTGGTAAAGAGCCGATGACGTAGGCCCTTTACCATGTGATCAGCTGTGTCCAATCACAGCTGATCGCATGTAAACAAATGCTGATTATCAGCATTTCCCTTCCTCAGCGCGAGGAAAGGAAAGCCGATAAGCGGCTTTCCTGTAGCGATGGGGGCATTTACACTGATCATCAGTGCAGCCCCATCAGTGAAGAAAAATAACTTCCCGGAAGTCACCTTTGCTGTAAAAAAAAAAAAAAATCATATACATACATATATATATATATATATATATATATATATATATACACACACACATACATACACACACACACACACACACACACACACACACACACACACACACATATATATATATATATATATATAATTATAATCTTTACTCTACAACCTCTCTGTTCTCTACAAATTGCTACCATTCCATACTTAACCAAAACCCCCCACTATACATGACCAGACAGAAGCGAGAACTTGGGTTACACCTTCATGGATAAGGACATGACCAAATCATACAGACCGACACACAAACTTCCGATAGCTAGTGCGGTTCAAGAAAGGAACTCAAAATTGGACCCCTTTTTAAAGGTCTACTCTCCTGCCTTGGCTAGGATGACCCTGCGCATGGACAGAAACAGCTCAGCTCTCTGCCAGTACTAGGTCAGAGCCATCCTAGCAAGTGTGATGTAGATATCCCAGGAGGCAATTTATGAGATTTCATGCATGGGCAGACACACTATGTTGGCTCCGCCTTATTACTGGCAAGGATCCAAGCTAGTTCTGAACATGCCCAGAAAACCTACATGTGGAGACACACACAGCCTGCGTCTCTACCAGGTCCCAAAAACCTGGCAGAGACCCGAAACAATTCGTTTCAAGATGGCGGCATGGGCCACATAACAGAGGAGAGATGTAGAAAGAACTTTGCCTTCAAGCAAGACAATGCTGGACTGCATGGTCTAGTATGTTTTTTTTTTTTAGTTTTTTTTTTATATACATACAGTAACAAGTATCTGGTGGTAGACTGTCCCTCGGCATCATTACATCCAATGCATGGACTCCGTTTTCTTTGGTCTTGAGGACAAAAGGACAAAAAGGGCACAAGAATGCGCTAGCTAAGTGTAGTATTAGTAATAACTATTTATTGCAGCAAATAAACACAGATCCAAATAAAAAGTGCTCGTCAGTATATAAGAGGCTTTTATATGCATCTATGCAATTTGGCTGCTGCAAAAAATAATTATTACTAATACTGCACTTAGTTGGCACCTCCTTGTGTCCTTGTACCATATTTCAGAGATCGATTCCTGTCTCTTGGTGGAGTGGCCTACTCTGGTGCCTATTTATGGACTTTACAAACATGGACTTTATACTTTTTTAGCCCGGTTATCACATGGAATAATTGACGAAATACGATGGCCATACACTTGTGCTTTTTAGCTTGATGACATTGGGTCTTTAGACTGCTGGAACACGGGAGAGAAGACACTTCGGGGACCAGTCTAGCAGCATGGAGAAGTGGTTAGGTAATTTTTTTTCTGTGTCCCCTATACCTAAACGAGCAATTAACCTTGTAAAGTGGGTGCAGCCCCGCTACAAGGAGTAATTTCAACGTTTACGATAGGTGGGCTTTAAGTATGGTCCACGAGCAGGACCATGGATGCAGATTTTTTTCAGGCCAGGAATGCTGTAAATTGAAGTTCTTAGACAAGCTAGGGATTGGCAACACAGCAGCAAAGGCGATAACAGCGTATGCGCTCTGCAAATCATAACCTTGGGTCAACATTAAAAATGCATCAAGTATTTTCCTGGTTAAATCGCAATCTAAAGATAACATACGACGTCCTTAACCTCGATGTTGTCTCCAGCACAGGCTCATTACATGCAGAGAGTGGGGGAAGCCCATGATCTAACTGATTAATATGACCGTAGCAGAAGAGCTTCAGTATAATCCCCGGAACATTACAGCGCACAGAGGGGAGCCATCACCAATCAAGAGAAGATCTCCATAATGGGCCAGGCGTTGACTCCGCTTACTCAGCTCTACGCTCGCTCAGGAGAGTTTGTAACAATCACAGCTAGTAATTCATCCCGCCGCTTCCATTGTGTCAAAGATTATATGGAGCGTGAAATTTTGTAAAATGTTAAAGCAGAACTCTAGGCACGACTAAATTTGGGTTATATTAGTGGTGAATGCAAAAGCTTCAAGACCTCTTCAAATATGGCTCTATGTGGGCACCATATATGCTAAGGCTTAAAGCCACAATCAATCTACAGATCAGGGATGGCCAGGGGTGTGGTGGTTGAGCAGACAATGGAAGTTCTGTACGTCTGAACGCAAGCCCAGGGACACAAAGCAAAGGCGCAAGCAGTGTACTTTTGTACATTGAGTGGTCATTTGAGAACATAAAAGAAAGGGGCCTGGATCAACCAGATTTTTCTGATGGAAGGAATACAGTAAGGGTCCTTTTACCATGGCTTTCCGATCAGGTCCGCTTGTCAGTTTTTCATGCGGACCCAATGGGACGCTCCATGCACCTCTATGGAGTGGCGGATGTCAGTGGTGACATGTCCACTGACACCTGCTATCTGATCCGATCTGTAAAAGTAGACGGATGGAGATTATCTTCCACCTGTCTGAAGGGGGAGGAGCTTATGAACCACTGTAGAAACCCCAAGACACCTGCCAACATCCCAAATGCAATTAAGAAAGAAATTGCCCCAGCGTGGACTTTTTAGGCAGGTTAGGGGAGTGTGAAAAAGTAATAAAAGCTATAAAATATAAGAAAGTTTATTCGTCACATTATAAAAAAGTACCGTATTTATCGGCGTATAACACGCACTTTTTCCCCCTTAAAATCAGGGGAAAGTCGCAGGTGCGTGTTATACGCCGATCCCCTGCGATCCCGAGTTGTCACAACTTCAAAATCGCCGACCGCGATTTGAAAATGGCGCCGCCGGCGCCGAAATACACAGAGCCGGTCCTCGGCTCTTTCCGGCGGCTCTCGTTCACTTTCGGCTCCACTCGTAGTCCCGAGCGGAGCTATCCGAACCTAGCCGGGACTACGAGTGGAGCCGAAAGTGAACGAGAGCCGCCGGGCCTACGTCATCTATATGTATTTCGGCGCCGGCGGCGCCATTTTCAAATCGCGGCCGGCGATTTTGAAGCCCAGGATGGCAGGGACAGGGGATCGAAGGCTGCACTGGGGAAAGGCTGCACTGGGGGAAGGCTGCACTGGGGGAAGGCTGCACTGGGGGAAGGCTGCACTGGGGGAAGGCTGCACTGGGGGAAGGCTGCACTGGGGGAAGGCTGCACTGGGGGAAGGCTGCACTGGGGGAAGGCTGCACTGACATGGCTGCACTGGGGGAAGGCTGCACTGACATGGCTGCACTGGGGGAAGGCTGCACTGACATGGCTGCACTGGGGGAAGGCTGCACTGACATGGCTGCACTGGGGGAAGGCTGCACTGACATGGCTGCACTGGGGGAAGGCTGCACTGACATGGCTGCACTGGGGGAAGGCTGCACTGACATGGCTGCACTGGGGGAAGGCTGCACTGACATGGCTGCACTGGGGGAAGGCTGCACTGACATGGCTGCACTGACATGGCTGCACTGGGGAAGGCTGCACTGACATGGCTGCACTGGGGAAGGCTGCACTGGGGAAGGCTGCACTGACATGGCTGCACTGGGGAAGGCTGCACTGACATGGCTGCACTGGGGAAGGCTGCACTGGGGCAAGGCTGCACTGGGGCAAGGCTGCACTGGGGCAAGGCTGCACTGAGAAGGCTGCAATGATGGGCATTTAAATGTAAGTTTTATTCCCTTCAACTTCCCTCCTAAAAGTTTTTTTTCCTTAAAATTCCCTCCTAAATTGGGGTGCGTGTTATACGCCGGTGCGTGTTATACGCCGATAAATACGGTATTTCCCAAGAGGGGACAATAAAATACATAAGAGCATAGCATGATGACAAAATAACAAAACAAGCACCTCATTTGTAAGGTGGGCTGGAGCACCGAACCGCCCAAGATGGAATAATGGCCCAACGGGCTTCAAGGTGTTCACAGCTGAACCCGAACCCAACGCGTTTCGGAAAATGTTTTGTATATTTCTTCTCCAGGGGAGAAGAAAAAGGGTGCACAAAATCTAAACGTACAAGAAAGAAACAGTCATTACAATATTCAATAAGGTTAATAGTTTCCACCCGTCTGGCGGATCAAATAAAAACGGAGAGGCGGTCCGTTTTCATCCGATCTCCCCCATAGAGAACAGGACAATCTTTGCACAGTGAGCAGGGATGGACCGGTCATCCTATGCATGAAGGTAAAATGCTTTCTGTGTGCTGCTTCCCCCATAGCCCCCCTAATACTCTCCTGAACCCCTCTCAATCCATAAATGTGCACTGGATCCTCAGCGGTCTCTCTCTCCTCATTGGCTGAAACACAGCGGCTGGGGCCATTGGCTCTCACTGTGGTCAGACAGTGGAACAATGTGGAGAGAGCGGGGGACCGGGCTGAGACACAGCTCTATGAGTCTTATGGAAAGATAGAGCAGGTCTTGGGAGCGAGCACATACTAGTGCCCCCATACCAAGTGGCTTGCTATTGAGGGGAACTGGAGGGGAACCGAGAAGAAGATTGGGGCTGCTATGTGTAAAACCACTGCACAGAGCAGGTAAGTAGAATTTTTTTTTTTTTTTTTTAATAGTTCATTTGGGCCAAGCTACAAACTGGAGGTACTTTTGAGTATGGAGAAACATATGACGACACTGGTCCAACTAGCACTGCCACAGGGAATTTCACAGCCCTGTATGAGCTAAGACGAAGGCAACTTCTAAGGAAGTAATGAATCTGTAGAAGTCTGATTAAAGTGGACTACATGGGCAAAGCCCAGATTCACGCCACAGATCTCCACACACAAGACTTGCATTTACTATATTCTCTGTTAGCCACAAAATTATATAAATCCACTTTGTCAGCACAAAATGCATTAGTAAACCCAGATACAGGAAAACCTTGGATTGCGAGCATAATTCGTTCCGGAAACATGCTTGTAATCCAAAGCACTTGTATATCAAAGCGAATTTCCCCATAAGAAATAATGGAAGCTCAGATGATTCGTTCCACAACCATTTATTCATAAGTCCTTAATTTTAAAGTCCATATATAAAGATTATAGCAATGTGATAGGTTATGTAACCATAAAATGTCCATCCACAAATGGAAGCCTCCACAAGGGGATTAGAAACAAAATCCAGCAGGAGCTCCAGAGTATAAAAGAGAAGAGAGGAGCCTCTAAGTGTAGCAATATGGTTACATTTAACCACTTGCTCACTGGGCACCTAAACTCCCCTCCTGCCTAGAATAATTTTCAGCTTTTAGTGCTGTCACTCTTTGAATGACAATTGCGCGGTCATACAACACTGTACCCAAATAAATTTTTTATCATTTTTTCCCCCACGAATAGAGCTTTCTTTTGGTGGTATTTGATCACCCCATGGTTTATTTTTTGTTAAACAAATTAAAAAAAGGCCAAATATAAAAAACAAAACCGTTTTAGAGTTTGTTAATAAATTTTGCAAACAGGTAATTTTTTTCCCTAATTGATGTACGCTGATGAGGCTGCATTG
The DNA here is from genome assembly GCA_037952835.1 of Lithobates septentrionalis. Lineage (NCBI taxonomy): Eukaryota > Metazoa > Chordata > Amphibia > Anura > Ranidae > Lithobates > Lithobates septentrionalis. The sequence continues at coordinate 65,108 of JBBDGP010004342.1, read as the reverse complement.
AAGGGCACCATTAGGCTGGACCGATGGGCACTGATAAGGTGGCACTGATGGGCACTGATAAGGTGGCACTGGTGGGCACTGATAAGGTGGCACTGGTGGGCACTGATAAGGTGGCACTGGTGGGCACTGATAAGGTGGCACTGATAAGGTGGCACTGGTGGGCACTGATAAGGTGGCACTGGTGAGCACTGATAAGGTGGCACTGGTGGGCACTGATAAGGTGGCACTGATAGGTGGCACTGATGAGACACCACTGGTGGGCATTGATAGGTGGCACTCGTGGGCATTGATATGTGCCAGCAATCAGTGCCACCTATGTACTGGTGGGCACTGACAGGCGATACCGTTGGGCACATATGAGGCGGCAGTTCCTCTTCCTCACCGATGTCCCTTCAACAGAAGCCAGTGATCGGCTTTTTTTTCTCCTTACGCTGTCAGCGTGAGAAGAAAAAATAAACGATTACCGATCCTCTGTTTACATCACGTGATCAGCTGTCATTGGCTGACAGCTGATCACCTGGTAAGGGGTGGGGACCGATCTGTGATCACCCCAGTCTCATTGACTCGGGTGATCACAGCGCATGCCGCGCGCGCGCCCTTCAAGGGGGCGTGGCCAGCGTGCAAAGGAGAGGACATCTATTGACTGCCTCCCAGCAAAGCAGATCCGCGCTGTAGCCGTCATTCGGCTATAGCGTGGATCTGAACAAGTTAATGAAGGTACAACATTTAGCAACTCACATGGTTGATGACTAAGAGGCACATCTAAGTATGCAGGCATCCAGGGTACAGGTGTCCATATGGACCAGGGGTAGGCAACCTCGGCACTCCAGCTGTGGTGAAACTACAAATTCTATCATGCCTTTGCCTTTAGGAGTCATGCCTGTGATTGCCAGGGTCTTGTAGTTTCACCAGAGCTGGAGAGCCGAGGTTGCCTACCCCTGACATAGACCGTCCTCCGCACCGCCGACTCTCACCGCTGTCAGTCTACAATCATGACCAGGAAGACTACCCTGCAGTAGAGAGATCTGAAAGTGAGGCTTGAAGCGCTCGTGGAGTGCAGCATGGAAGGGATGACGATGGTGTGGAGGACGGTCTATGTGGACATCTTTACCCCGGATGCCTGCATACTTAGATATGCCTCTTTTAATCATCAACCATGTGAGTTGCTAAATGTTGTACCTTCATTAAATGTAACCATATTGCTACACTTAGAGGCGCCTCTCTTTTATACTCAGTTGAGACATGACTCTACCTGTATATCAAGACATCGCTCGTTTATCAAGTCAAAACGTATTAAAAACATTTGCTTGTCTTGCAAAACACTCAAAACCAAGTTACTCTCAAATCCAAGGTTTTACTGTACAGTTCCTGCTGGATTTTGCTTCTAATCCCCTTGTGGAGGCTTCCATTTGTGGATGGACATTTTATGGTTACACAACTTGGTCACATTGCTATAATCTTTTTATATGGACTATAAACTGAAGGACTTATGAATAAATGGTCGTGGAACGAATCATCTGAGATTCCATTATTTCTTATGGGGAAATTCGCTTTGAGTTACAAGCATGTTTCCGGAACGAATTATGCTCGCACTCGCAATCCAAGGTTTTACTGTATTTGAAATGGGAAAAAGACCCTCTTATGGGATTTTGAAGGCAACACTTTTTATTATTACAACTAAAAGACATAGCCTTGTTAAAAACACACACTTTAACAAGGCCATGTCCTTTTGGAGTCTTGTAATAAAAAGTGGTTATATATATATATTATATATATATATATATATATATATATATATATATATATATATATATATATATATATATATATATATATATATATATATATATATATATATATATATATATATATATACATACATATATATATACACATTTTTCCTTTTTGGTTGCCTTCAAAATCCCAAATTCCCCATTTCAAGTATAGAAATAGGGATGGTGGCAACCACTTCCCAGAACAGAATAAACATACACTAGATGTAAATCCAGATATTAACTTGCAAATATAGCAGTAAAATCACCACTGTGCTGTACATAGCCTGTGCAGAGCTGTGGGAGGGGCCAAGCCACACCATCCACTACAGGCTTCCTGCAGAAAACTACAGGAGGGGGCGGAGACAAGACCAGTCACTCTGCACAAGGAGAGAGATCAGCAGTGAGTGGTCTTTATTACAGGAAGTTCCTACACATAGGGAAAGTCTCACACTGGATCACTGCACAGATCTGGAAGAATTACACAAAGCACACCAAGAGTCAAGACTATACATGACTCCTGAATTTAGACAATCATTCCTTAACCCAGCCGTTCAGCTTTAAGCTGGTTAATGTAAATTCTTCAACATCAACCATTTCCAGTGCCTGCCACAATTACAAAAAAAGAACAAGCTGGTGCGATTTAAGGATAAAAAAAAAACAAACATACTTGTGGTGCTATGACAGCGGCAGAAGCCTTAATAAGTTGGATTTAAGACCTGAATAAAGCACCAGTCGCAATAACAAACTAAAAAACGAGCCAAACAAATAGGAATAACTCAGCGGACAATTAGTGGATTATTGTGAATAACCGCCAAGTAAAGATTTCAGTCAATCTATTACAAAGCATTGTGTGTGGCTGGCAAACATCCGAGCGATCACACTACAAGCGCATTCAGTCGGTTTTCTTTTTTTTTTTGCAAGAATTCAAAAAAAGATAAGCGAGCGAGCCGGGCAGATGACTGGCTCTGAAGAGCGGAGAGATAAGGCGCACCTCACAGGAAGCAATACAAACCTGCAAAGCCACAGCAGACACGCTGAATAAATGCATGGAAATGAGATTAGAGGGATGTGCGGCTTGTAGAACAGGATAAAAGAGGAGAGAAATACACCTTTCCTGCCGAGCCGCCATAAAGCCAAAACGTTAGACTTGTGCCGTCTTCAAGGGCGCCAAATCGTTTTATCTCCCGAAATCCACTTCTGCTTTCAGTGCTGAACCGCTAAGGCAGATGAATTACAAAAAGAAGTGCAAAATCGCAGATCTGCAACCTTAGCGTTGAGTATTGTAACAAGATAAAAAATTGGCTAAACAAAAAAAAATTCAGTTCAATGGGTCTAGGTTAGGAAAGTTTCAGCTACAAAATGTAGGCTTCATTTATACAAGCAGCTGAAGAGGGCAGTAAAAATAGGCGGTTAACCTGCAAATTTACTGTCCCCGACTGCACAGCTGCAAAAGTAACATGGTCAACTGCTATGTTACCGGTATATATAAAAGAGGGCTCATTTTGCAGACAGTACAGCCAAACATGACCCATTCACATGACTAGGGCTGTACTGCAACCACAAGACAAAATGCTTGGTATTCCCATCACAGCACTGGAATAATTAAAGGATCTGGCAGCCAACCAGAGCATTCGAATCATTAGAGGGCAAGTTCAGCCTGTAGCCAATCACTACACTGTAGGGGTGCAACGGATCGTCATCGATCCGTGATCCGATCCGCGGAGGTTGATCCGTACAGGACACCCGCGATCCGCGGAGCGCTCTGTGGCTTCGGCCATAGGAAAGGCCGCGGCTTTGGCCTAGCTCCGGAGCGGCGGCCATCTTGATACACCCGGCGGCCGTTTAGAACGTGATCGCTCCGTCGAATGATGGAGCGATCACTTGTAACAAACCGGCGTCATGACGCCGGTTCCTCTCTCCCCTCTGTGTACTGATCTGTACAGTGGAGGGGAGAGATTGGATGGCAGCAGTGCCAATACACTGCAATGCCCGGACAATACCCTGCCAATACCCTGCCAATACTCTGCAATGCCCTGCCAATACCCTGCCAATAGGGAGATTGTGGATATTACAGTGGGGGGAGATTTTTTTTTCGTTGATCCGAAAATGATCCGAACCGTGACTCCTGATTCGAGGAACGATCCGAAGCGCGAGTTTTTTGATCCGTTGCACCCCTACTACACTGGAAAAATTAAAGGACAAATCCAACTGGCAGCCAAGCAGAGCAAGAGAACCATTAGAGGAAAAGACCAACCTGCAGTCAATCACTGCACTAGGCTAATTAAAAAGACAAGTCCAACCGACAGCCAGAGCATTAGAACCATTAGAGAACAAGACCAACCTGTTGCCAATCACAGCACTGGAATAATTAACGGGCAAGTCCAACCAGCCGCCAACTAGAGCATAAGGACCTATAGAAGACCAACCTGTAGCCAATCACTGCACTGGAAAAATTAAAGGCCAAATCCAAATGACAGCCAACCAAAGCAATAGAACCATTAGAGGACAAGACCAACCTGTTGTCGATCACAGGTCAACCGGCAGCCAACCAGAGCATTAGAACCATTTGAAGAAAAGAACAACATTAGATTGGTCAATTAAAGAATTAGCAAACTAATCAGACTAGACTATCCTGTGTCCATGGTCAGCTGCCACGTTACTCGTTTATATAATCGGTCGCATTTGGCAAGTAGTACTGCCACCAAACACACATTCAAGTGAATAGAGCTGTACTGCAACCGGGAGACAAATGCTTGGCTTGTGGTTGTGGCACAGTATTCCCAGCACTGGCATAATTAAAAAACAAGTCCAACCGGCAACCAACCAGAGCCATTAGAACCATTAGAGGCCAAGACCAATCTATAGCCAATAACATCACTTGAAAAAATGAAAGAGAAGTTCAACTGGCAGCTAGCAGAGCATTAGATCCATTAGAGTACAAGACCAACCTGTAGCCAATGACAGTACTGGAATAATTAAAGGACCAAGTTTTAACCAGCAGCCAATGCATTAAAACCATTAGAGGATAAGACCAACCTGTAACCAATCAGAGCATTAGAATACGAATGAGACTTAACTATCCTGTATCCAGAGTGTTCTAGCTTTCACAAGACATGACCAACTTGTAGCCAAACAGAGCCATTATAGGACTTGACCCACCGGCAGCCCATCAGACCATTACAACCTTCTCAGGAATGGAATGTACCACTACCAACCTATAGCCTTCAGAACCCTAAAGAAATGGAATGTATTTATAAACTTTTAGCCAATCAAAGCTTTAGACCCTTCAAAATCACAGATAGGCTGAAAAAAAACAGGCATTAGGAGCATCCCCTCCTAAATGCCTGACAACCACTGCTCTGCCGTCCACAGAGTGCCGTTACTGTATGTACAGTGCCTTGAAAAAAGTATTCATACCCCTTGAAATTTTGCACATTTTGTCATGTTACAACCAAAAACGTAATTGTATTTTATTGGGATTGCGATAGACCAACACAAAGTGGCACAGAATTGTGAAGTGGAAAGAAAATGATAAACGGCTTTCAACATTTTTTACAAATAAATATCTGAAAAGTGTGGTGTGCATTTGTATTCAGCCCCCCTGAGTTAATACTTTGTAGAACCACCTTTCGCTGCAATTACAGCTGCAAGTCTTTTTGGGGATGTCTCCACCAGCTTTTTTCCCATTCTTCTTTGCAAAATAGCTTTGGATTTAGGTCTGGATTTGACTGGACCATTCTAACACATGAATATGCTTTGATCTAAACCAGGGATCTGCAATTAGCGGACCTCCAGCTGTTGCAGAACTACAAGTCCCATGAGGCATTGCAAGACTCTGACAGCCACAGGCATGACTCCCAGAGGCAGAGGCATGATGGGACTTGAAGTTTTGTAACAGCTGGAGGTCCGCTAATTGCATATCCCTGATCTAAACCATTCCATTGTAGCTCTGGCTGTATGTTTAGGATCGTTGTCCTGCTGGAAAGTGAACCTCCGCCCCAGTCTCAAGTCTTTTGCAGACACTAACAGGTTTTCTTTTAAGATTGCCCTGTATTTGGCTCCATCCATCTTCCTATCAACTCTGACCAGTTTCCCTGTCCTTGCTGAAGAAAAGCATCCCCACAACATGATGCTGCCACCACCATGTTTCACGGTGGGGATGGTGTGTTCAGGGTGATGTGCAGTGTTAGTTTTTCACCACACATAGCAATTTGCTTTTAGGCCAATAAAGTTAAATTTTGGTCTCATCTGACCAGAGCACCTTCTTCCACATTTGCTGTGTCCCCCACATGGCTTCCCGCAAACTGCAAATGGGACTTCTTATGGCTTTCTTCTTGCCACTCTTCCATAAAGGCCAGTTTTGTGGAGTGCACGACTAATAGTTGTCCTGTGGACAGATTCTACCACCTGAGCTGTGGACCTCTGCAGCTCCTCCAGAGTTACCATGGACCTCTTGGCTGCTTCTCTGATTAATGTTCTCCTTGTCCGGCCTGTCAGTTTAGGTGGACGGCCATGTCTTGGTAGGTTTGCAGTTGTGCCATACTCTTTCCATTTTCGAATGATGGATTGAACAGTGCTCCGTGAGATGTTCAAAGCTTGGGATATTTTTTCATAACCTAACCCTGCTTTAAACTTCTCCACAACTTTATTCCTGACCTGTCTGGTGTGTTTCTTGGCCTTCATGATGCTGTTTGTTCACTAAGGTTCTCTAACAAACCTCTGAGGGCTTCAAAGAACAGCTGTATTTATACAGAGACTAAATTAAATACATATGGACTCTATTTACTAATTAGGTGACTTCTGAAGGCAATTGGTTCCACTAGCTTTTAGTTAGGGGTATCAGAGTAACGGGGGGGGGGGGGGGCTTCCACTTCACAATTATGTGGCACTTTGTGTTGGTCTATCACATAAAATCCCAATACAATACATTTTTGATTGTAACACGACAAAATGTGGAAAATTTTAAAGGGGTACGTCTACTTCTTCAAGGCACTATTTGCCCTAAAGTGTATTTTTTAGCAAGAATCAAAAATGTTATATAGTGGAACCTATCAGTCCTTGGCCCCATCAGAGGCTTTTTTTGCATGTTTGTATGCACTTGTAGTATAGGAGCAGAATCACTTTTTTTTTTAGCCCAATAGACCTTTAAATAAGAGTACCTAAAAAAAAAAAAAAAAAAAAAAAAAAAGTGCAAAAAACACACGTTTTTCCCCCAGGAACTCCCCTTAAAGTCTATGGAGCCAAAAATGTATAACTGTGCTCCAAAGAATCTCATGTAGCTTTATGCAAGTGACAACACTTGGTTGTGAATAGGCCCATTGAGCATAAGATTCTTCTTTTTCTTGAGCACTTTCAAGCTTTAGGAATAATGCAACAAAATGCTCAGGTGCGAATTGGGGCTTAGGAGGTGGTGGCTGCATTAGTTCTCATTTCAGCCTTTTTCCCCCTTCTGTTTTAATCTAATCATCGTTGCAGTAACACACTTCCTCGTAGTCCAATGAATGGGCTTGCCCCCTATGTCACGTTTACATTTGCAGTGCCCTCTGAAAAGTGATCCAACTGGCAGCCAGACAGGGCATTAGAGGCCAATGCCAACCTATAGCCAATCACAGCACAGGAATAAAGGTCATGTCTAACCAGCAATAGAACCATTCGAGGGCAAGACCAACTTGTAGCCAATCAGTACGCTGGAAAAACGTAAGGGCAAGTCCAACCGGCAGCTACACAGAGCATTAAAGGCCAACACCAACCTATAGCCAATCACAGCACAGGAATAAAGGTCATGTCTAACCAGCATTAGAACCATTCGAGGACAAGACCAACCTGTAGCCAATAAGTACGCTGGAAAAACGTAAGGGCAAGTCCAACCGGCAGCTACACAGAGCATTAAAGGCCAACACCAACTTATAGACAATCACAGCACTGGAATAATTAAAGGCCAAGTCCAACCAGCAGCCAACTAGAGCATTAGAACCATTAGACAACAAGACCAACCTGTAGGCAATCACTGCATTAAAAAAAAAAAATTAAAGGCCGGGTCCAACATGCGAGGACAAGACTAACCTGTTGTCAATCGCAGCACCAGAATAAATAAATAAAGGTCAAGCTCAACTGGCAGCCAACCAATACATTAGAACCAATTAAGGACAAGACCAACCGGTGTCCATTTAGAGCAATAAAATAAAAAGGAGACTAGACTACCCTGTGTCCTGAGCATTCTAGCTTTCACAGGACTTGACCAACCTGTAGCCAAGTAGAGCCATTATAGGACTTGACCTACCCGTAGCCCATCAAGCCATTACAAAACTCTTGGGAATGGAATGTACCAACTTTTGGCCATTCAGAGGTTGCCAGAAAATGGTCATCCTGTAGACAGAGGGGTAGGATATTCACAGGGGTAGACCATCCTGTGGCCAGATAGGGGGCAAGGCTTACTTTAAGGACTAGGCTTTCAGAATCACCATGTATTCAAGAGTCTGAAGACTTTCCATAAAATCAATACAGTAAGGAAATATTGACCTGTTGCTAATAACAAGCCGATTACCGCAATTGAACTTTGCATGTTGCTATGTGCAATTGCTTTTTTTTTTTTTTGCCCGTATTTTTTTTATTAGAGTTGAGCAAGTGTAGAATGATATAATAACGAAATGAACATGCAATGAAAAATGGAGATGGCAAATTCACTTGCTAAGTCACCTTAGCAAGGCAAGTTATACCAGGGGTCATTTTACACACAGTATATCCCATAGAACTGCATAAAGAAAAACAAAATCATTAAAAAGATGTATATGCCTTTTGTAATTCAATTTATACACAAGCAAGAACCTAGAAACGCTCGATTTCAAGTCACCAAGGAATCTGCATAAAAGACCATTACATCATTTTCCCAGAAGTCCTTCTATGTTGTGACAATTCCCTCAACTCTCTGAGCAGCTAAATGAATACAAAAAAAAAAAAAAAAAAAAAAACCAAACAATGAAATTCTCCTAAAATGTCCCCTTTTTAAACAAAAATAGCAAATAAAATTAACAAATACACAATCGCACAATTCTTTTTTGCAAAATGCAAACATAGGTCAAAAGGCACACTGAAATACAATAGACACAGAGTGGGTAACTCCCCTCAATAAAAGCACAATATGAATAAAAAAAAAAACATTCAAGCAAAAAAAAATGTTTTTGTTACAAAAAAAAATAAAATAAAAAAATGCAAAAAAGTATATAAAAAAAAATTCAAAAGTATATATATAAAAAAAATGCCAATACAATAAAATGAGTGGATACGTGAAGATGCAGTTAACTCACCTCTATAGCACACGGACAACCACATAAGTTCCAACAGCTGTCCCCCAAATTCACACACGTCGATCCCCATCATTTCTGATTTGCTCCCAAACATTTTTGCGACGCCCCAATCAATTGCAAACAAAATTTAATGGTTGACTGCCAAGAACAAAAAATAATAAGCGCTGAGAACTGGGAATTTAAATGTAAAACTGTTTTTTTTTTGTTTTTTTCCCCTTACAGATCCATTCAAGAAGAAAGAAAGTGCATCTTCCCTGAACAACCCTTCCTTCAGAAAGGAATACCTGAGCAGGGCAGGCAGAAAGGGAAGACGTAATGGGAAAAATTGGATTCTTAGCTGTAGACAGTATTGATTTGCTGCTTTGGTCGTGCTCTCCCCTCCCTCTCTCTGTCACACATCTACACCCCTCTCTCTCGCTCGCTCCCCTCCCTGCTGCATGCGCTCTCCCAAGCTCTATCCATCCCCGAGACTGCAATGATCTCATCCTGGTCTTTGCAGCTCTCACACACACACCAGAATACAAACAGCGGGCTGCTGCTGCAGAGCTAGGGTGTGAGAGGGAGGCACAGCTGCAGCCGGGTGCCCAGGGATTCGCTCTCTTGGGGAGGTCTGCTCACTGGCAAATCGGTGTTGAAAATTTTCATGATGCAAACTGTAATTTAAAAAAATAAATACAAAAAAAAAAAAAGTGCATTATAGTACAGGAGGAATATATATATATATATATATATATATATATATATATATATATATATATATATATATATATATATATATATATATATATATATATATATATATATATATACATACATATATACATACATACACACACACATACACACACACACATACAGTGGGGACGGAAAGTATTCAGACCCCCTTAAATTTTTCACTCTTTGTTATATTGCAGCCATTTGCTAAAATCATTTAAGTTCATTTTTGTTCCTCATTATTGTACACACAGCACCCCATATTGACAGAAAAACACAGAATTGTTGACATTTTTGCAGATTTATTAAAAAAGAAAAACTGAAATATCACATGGTCCTAAGTATTCATACCCTTTGCTGTGACACTCATATATTTAACTCAGGTGTTGTCCATTTCTTCTGATCATCCTTGAGATGGTTCTACACCTTCATTTGAGTCCAGCTAGGTTTGATTATACTGATTGGACTTGATTAGGAAAGCCACACACCTGTCTATATAAGACCTTACAGCTCACAGTGCATGTCAGAGCAAATGAGAATCATGAGGTCAAAAGGAACTGCCTGAAGAGCTCAGAGACAGAATTGTGGCAAAGCACAGATCTGGCCAAGGTTACAAAAAAAAAATTTCTGCTGCACTTAAGGTTCCTAAGAGCACAGTGGCCTCCATAATCCTTAAATGGAAGACGTTTGGGACGACCAGAACCCTTCCTAGAGCTGGCCGTCTGGCCAAACTGAGCTATCGGGGGAGAAGAGCTTTGGTGAGAGAGGTAAAGAAGAACCCAAAGATCACTGTGGCTGAGCTCCAGAGATGTAGTCGGGAGATGGGAGAAAGTTGTAGAAAGTCAACCATCACTGCAGCCCTCCACCAGTCGGGGCTTTATGGCAGAGTGGCCCGACGGAAGCCTCTCCTCAGTGCAAGACACATGAAAGCCCGCATGGAGTTTGCTAAAACAAACAAACAAAAAAAACAAAAAACACCCGAAGGACTCCAAGATGGTGAGAAATAAGATTCTCTGGTCTGATGAGACCAAGATAGAACTTTTTGGCCTTAATTCTAAGCGGTATGTGTGGAGAAAACCAGGCACTGCTCATCACCTGTCCAATACAGAGCCCAACAGTGAGGCATGGTGGTGGCAGCATCATGCTGTGGGGGTGTTTTTCAGCTGCAGGGACAGGACGACTGGTTGCAATTGAGGGAAAGATGAATGCGGCCAAGTACAGGGATATCCTGGACGAAAACCTTCTCCAGAGTGCTCAGGACCTCAAACTGGGCCGAAGGTTTACCTTCCAACAAGACAATGACCCTAAGCACACAGCTAAAATAATGAAGGAATGGCTTCACAACAACTCTGTGACTGTTCTTGAATGGCCCAGCCAGAGCCCTGACTTAAACCCAATTGAGCATCTCTGGAGAGACCTAAAAATGGCTGTCCACCAACATTTACCATCCAACCTGACAGAACTGGAGAGGATCTGCAAGGAGGAATGGCAGAGGATCCCCAAATCCAGGTGTGAAAAACATGTTGCATCTTTCCCAAAAAGACTCATGGCTGTATTAGCTCAAAAGGGTGCTTCTACTAAATACTGAGCAAAGGGTCTGAATACTTAGGACCATGTGATATTTCAGTTTTTCTATTTTAATAAATCTGCAAAAATGTCAACAATTCTGTGTTTTTCTGTCAATATGGGGTGCTGTGTGTACATTAATGAGGAAAAAAATGAACTTAAATGATTTTAGCAAATGGCTGCAATATAACAAAGAGTGAAAAATGTAAGGGGGTCTGAATACTTTCTGTCCCCACTGTAGATACATACACACACATACATACATACATAATCAGTACACCCCTCACATTTTTGTAAATATTTTATTATATCTTTTCATGTGACAACACTGAAGAAATGACACTTTGCTACAATGTAAAGTAGTGAGTGTACAGCTTGTATAACAGTGTAAATTTTCTGTCCTGTCCCCTCAAAATAACTCAACACACAGCCATAAATGTCTAAACCACTGGCAACAAAAGTGAGTACACCCCTAAGTGAAAATGTCCAAATTGGGCCCAATTAGCCATTTTCCCTCCCCGGTGTCATCTGACTCGTTAGCGTTACAAGGTCTCAGGTGTGAATGGGGAGCAGGTGTGTTAAAATTTGGCGTTATCGCTCTCACTCCCTCATACTGGTCACTGGAAGTTCAACATGGCACCTCATGGCGAAGAACTCTCTGAGGATCTGAAAAAAAGAATCCTTGCTCTACATAAAGATGGCCGAGGCTATAAGAAGATTGCCAAGACCCTGAAACTGAGCTACAGCATGGTGGCCAAGACCATACAGCGGTTTAACAGGAAAGGTTCCACTCAGAACAGGCCTCTCCATGGTCGACCACAGAAGTTGAGGTCACATGCTCAGCGTCATATCCAAAGGTTGTCTTTGGGAAATAGATGTATGAGTGGTGCCAGCATTGCTGCGGAGGATGAAGGGGTGTGGGGTCAGCCTGTCAGTACTCAGACCATACACCACACACTGCATCAAATTGGTCTGCATGGCTGTCGTCCCAGAAGGATCATCTAAAGATGACGCACAAGAAAGGCCGCAAACAGATTGCTGAAGACAAGCAGACTAAGAACATGGATTACTGGAACCATGTCCTGTGGTCTGATGAGACCAAGATAAACTTATTTGGTTCAGATGGTGTCAGGCGTGTGTGGCGGCAACCAGGTGAAGAGTACAAAGACAAGTGTGTCTTGTCTACAATCAACCATGGTGTTAGGGGTGTCATAGTCTGGGGCTGCACGAGTGCTGCCAGCACTGGGGAGCTACAGTTCATTGAGGGAACCATGAATGCCAACATGTACTGTGATATACTGAAGCAGAGCATGATCCCCTCCCTTCGGAGACTGGTCCGCAGGGCAATATTCCAACATAACGACCCCAAACACACCTCCAAGATGACCACTGCCTTGCTAAAGAAGCTGAGGGTAAAGGTGATGGACTGGCCAAGCATGTCTCCAGACCTAAACCCTATTGCGCATCTGTGGGGCATCCTCAAATGGAAGGTGGAGGAGCGCAAGGTCTCTAACATCCACCAGCTCTGTGATGTCATCATGGAGGAATGGAAGAGGACTCCAGTGGCAACCTGTGATGCTCTGGTGAACTCCACGCCCAAGAGGGTTAAGGCAGTGCTGGAAAATAATGGTGGCCACACAAAATATTGACACTTTGGACATTTTCACTTAGGGGTGTACTCACTTTTGTTGCCAGCGGTTTAGACATTAATGGCTGTGTGTTGAGTTATTTTGAGCGGACAGCAAGTTTACACTGTTATACAAGCTGTACACTCGCTACTTTACATTGTAGCAAAGTGTCATTTCTTCAGTGTTGTCACATGAAGAGATAGAATAAAATATTTACAAAAATGTGAGGGGTGTACTCACTTTTGTGAGATACAATAGATACCGTGGGTATGCGTTATACACCGATCGTGTACAGCGGAGGAGGGACTAGCGCCGACGCAATTCACTGAGCCGTCATCTCCTGTATAATTGGCTCTCACTCGGCTCTGAAGTCACACACAGTCCCGCCTCCGCCACCGGCATTGGACCAGTGTTCTGTCAATCACAGGAGCTGGTCCAATGCCGATGGCGGAGTCGGGACTGTGTATGTGACTGCCAACTGAGAGCCGAGTAAACAGGAGATGACGGCTCGGTGATTTCCTGCATGAGAGATGGTGAGGCTGCATCGACGCTGCAGGTGGGCGCAGATCAGGCTGCATTGATGGGCACTGACCATTATTTTGCTTCAAAGTGGTTTATTTTGAAAAAAGTTTTTAACCTGAAACGTCCCTCTTAAATTGAAGGTGCATGTTATACGCCGATAAATACGGTAGATGGATAGATATATCGGGGCTTGACAAATTGGCTTGGAATCTAGGAACCAGCTAAAAAAGTTAGGAGCCAGTTTTTTTCCCCCTCTAACAACGAAGCTTTAATTTCAATGACAAAAATAAACCGATCCTAAATTATCACAGAACACTCCGGTCAGTGCTCATCGGGAGCTGGATGGCTGCTGGTTCTCCAGCATGCTCGCCTGACAGAGGCCGGCCGAACAGCCGGCTTCCATACACACCGGCCGAATGTCGGACAGTTTTTATTGAATGGCCCAATGTCGCCTGGCATTTGGCCCGTGTGTACTAGGCCTAATGGTGTGATGGGCAGCAGCTCACTAGGGAAGGACAGTAAAGCAAGGAGGGGGGTGATAGAGGATCCAGTGACTCATGCCACTCTAGGCCCCTTTCACAAGGGAGCCTCAGCTAAGTGGAATCTGCTTGCTCAGTGGGGGATTTCTTTACTGATCTCCGCTGAGCAGGTGGACGACAGGTCCGTGTCCGCTCCGCTATGCAGAAAAGACACAAACACAGTCCCACTCTCCTCTATGGGGCACTCGGATGGAAGCGGACCACCCAGGATTCCATGCGATGCCATGTGATCCACTGGACGGACAGAAAATAGGACCATCATCCATCTGTTTTTGGTGGACAGGAGCAGATCAGATGGCGATAGGTGTATATTGGGGAGCTTTTTTATTCTGCGTTAAGAGCGCATTCACACCAGGTGCAGTAGGACTGGGTTGGGTGGATAACACACTGCAAAATGCCTCGTCTCCTACCAGGGCAGTTCACTCCACCACATTGCAGTGGTTATGCACTGAAAAAAAAAAAATATATTCCTGCATGCACCACTTTTGTGCAGTGCGACGCAATCTACTGCCCAACTCTGCGGCCTATAGAATTTAACAAAATGTCCCCATGTGACATTTCAATAAAGTTAGTTTAAGGAAAAAAAAAAAATACTGTGCATTGTGCCGCGATGGTGCATAAGCACTGCTTTCACCCGACTGCACACCATCGGCTGTGTTCCAATGTGAGCCAGTCAAATAAAAGAAGAGCCACAATTCCTTATCTCCAGAACAGCAAGTAGGTCACTATGACAGCCAGGCAACTAGCATTTTTCTGACAGGTGCATTTTAAAAAGGTAATACAAGAACTGGCTGCACACATTTTTTTTTTTTTTTTTTGACCAGACCATGGCTACAAATGTCTTTTTGTTTAGAAAAGAGTCAATGCATTCCATTCTGTTGGAGTAATCACCCGGCTCTAACTCTAATTAACTTTCTTCTCCATGCACCAAGTAGAAGCGACCTACATATGCAGCCCATGCACGTCTCATTCCCAGGCCGCCAGAAAAACGTGCATATTAACCACAAGTTATTTTTCTGCAACCTTATTGTGTCTCAGTCTTCTCGGCTTGAAACGCCATCCGGCGGCTCAGATTACTGGACTTAAGTTAGTAATTATCATATTACACTCTCAGTTGTCACACTGGAGCAATTTGTCTCTTGGTAAGGAGTCTGTGGCAGCAAAAGTAATTTTCTAGGTCAATGACATTCTTCAGACTCTCTCTCTCGCCTTTCATACCTGCAGGACTGGATAACCATCTCTGGCCAGCAGCAAAGCACTCTTTATAAAAGAGCTCTTGGGCTCCAAACACAGCTTGTATTTCACAATATGTTTCCAGAGGAATTCTGCTGAGTAAAAGGAAGAATTTCGGCAGAGTGATGGTGCGTAGACGATGGAAAAAAAACAAATAAAGTAAAAATGAATGAAGGCTCAGCAATTGAGAACCTCCCCAGCAGGTGGAGCGGTTGAGCACAACACATGGGGTGCAGTCTTCCTACTAGGGGTGCAACGGATCAAAAAAACTCACGGATCGGATTGTTCCTCGGATCAGAGTCACGGATCGGATCATTTTTCGTATCAGCAAATTATTGATTTTGCAAAAACCTGTGAAAATTCCACCACCATATAGTCCCCACTGTAATATCCACAATCTCCCCCCACTGTAATATCCACGTCATCTCCCCCACTGTAATGGACATCTCCCCCACTGTAATATTGGCTGAGTATGGCCGGGTATGGCAGAGTATTGGCCGGGTATGGCAGAGTATTGGCCGGGTATGGCAGAGTATTGGCCGGGTATGGCAGAGTATTGGCTGGGTATGGCAGAGTATTGGCCGGGTATGGCAGAGTATTGGCCGGGTATGGCAGAGTATTGGCAGGGTATGGCAGAGTATTGGCAGGGTATGGCAGAGTATTGGCAGGGTATGGCAGAGTATTGGCAGGGTATGGCAGAGTATTGGCCGGGTATGGCAGAGTATTGGCCGGGTATGGCAGAGTATTGGCCGGGTATGGCAGAGTATTGGCTGGGTATGGCAGAGTATTGGCCGGGTATGGCAGAGTATGGCAGAGTATTGGCAGGGTATGGCAGAGTATTGGCAGGGTATGGCAGAGTATTGGCAGGGTATGGCAGAGTATTGGCAGGGTATGGCAGAGTATTGGCAGGGTATGGCAGAGTATTGGCAGAGTATGGCAGAGTATTGGCAGGGTATGGCAGAGTATTGGCAGGGTATGGCAGGGTATGGCAGGGTATTGGCAGGGTATTGGCAGGGTATGGCAGAGTATTGGCAGGGTTTTGCAGAGTATTGGCAGAGTTTTGCAGAGTATTGGCAGAGTTTTGCAGAGTATTGGCAGAGTTTTGCAGAGTACTGGCAGAGTTTTGCAGAATATTGGCAGGGTATGAGTATTGGCAGAGTTTTGCAGAGTATTGGCAGAGTTTTGCAGAGTATTGGCAGAGTTTTGCAGAGTATTGGCAGAGTATTGGCAGAGTATGGCAGAGATGGCTGAGCGTGGATGGATGGATCCATGGATGTGACTGCAATTGTCACAGAGCAGCGCTGTGGGCACTACAGATCCAGCCCACAGCGCTGCTGTCATCCGATCTCTCCCCTCCACTGTACAGATCAGTGGAGAGAGGAATCATGTCATGACGCCGGTTTGTTTACAAGTGATCGCTCCATCCTTTGACGGAGTGATCACGTGGTAAACGGCCGCCGGTTGTACCAAGACAGCCACCGCTCCGGAGCTAGGCCGAAGCCGCAGCCTTTCCTAAGGCCGAGGCAGCGAAGCGCTCCGCGGATTGCGTGGTGTGCCGATCCGAACAGGTTGACGCGTTCGGATCACGGATCGGTGAAGATCCGTTGCACCCCTACTTCGTGATGTCGTCATGGAGGAGTGGAAAAGGACTCCAGTGGCAACCTGTGAAGCTCTGGTGAACTCCATGCCCAAGAGGGTTAAAAGGGAATGCTGGAAAATAATGGTGGCCACACAAAATATTGACACTTTGAGCCCAATTTGGACATTTTCACTTAGGGGTGTACTTACTTTTGTTGCCAGCAGTTTAGACATTAATGGCTGTGTGTTGAGTTATTTTGAGGGGACAGCAAATTGACACTGTTATACAAGCTGTACACTCACTACTTTACATTGTAGCAAAGTGTCATTTCTTCAGTGTTGTCACATGAAAAGATAGAATAAAATATTTACAAAAATGTAAGGGGTGTACTCACTTGTGAGATACTGTATGTGTAGATTATATTAAATTTTTTAAAATAAATATCATGAATTTAAATGAATATGAAAAACGTATTGGCTGCCATTATTGGCGCCTTTAGTGCAAGATAAGCTCAAGAAAAATGTATCCCTTTCAAAATTCTATGTACGTCTTCACACTGGTCCGTTGCAGTGTTAAAAATCCTGCTTGCTGCATTTTTGGTCAGTTAAAAAAAACAAAAACAAAAAAAAAAAAAAAACACACAACATGCACCAAACCAATAATGTACCTCCCCGTTGAAATGCATTGAAAACGCAGCAAGAACACATCAATAAGGCACCCGTCTTGCGTTTTTGATGCAGTATGAGTCACATGACCTAGCAAAAACACACCATAAGTACGGAAAAAATCACGGTAAAATCGTGCGTGTTTTCGGCACCTTTTTTCCTATCGGCAAAACACCAATAACCCCGATAATTGTCAGTGGCTGAAATTTTGGTGCATCACTGGTATTTTCCGTTTCATAGCAATTTTCAGATGATTTTTAGCACCATCTAGTGCCCAAATGCACAATTTTTCCATTTCACAAGAATTAAATTATGATAGTTAGAGCCATCTCCTGTCACAATGCGGTATTTTCCATTTCATGGGAATTTCCTACGATTATTAGTGCCATCTAGTGGCCAAATGCATAAATTTTCCCATGTTGTAGGAATTTCTTATGATAAATTACAATCATCTACTATCACAATGCGGTATTTTTTGTTTCATAGGAATTTTCTAGAATATTTAGTGCCATCTAGTGGCCATATATGGTCATTTCCCTTTCAAATCATTTAAGAACCATTTAACTGGCATGGAAAAGAAAGCCAAATAAAACAAAATAAATAAAAAAGGTTATTTGGTTCAGTCATACACACTATAATGTAGTTTTCCCATCTCCGCCCTCACTCGCTTATTGGCTTACTGGCTGTGAATGACAGTAGCGGGAGCCAATGGCATCTGCTGCAGCATCAGCCAAAGAAGAGGAAGAGATGCAGAAGAGAAGCTGCTCTTGTGCAAATTGCTGAATCAATGGGGCTCAGGTAAATATTGGGAAGGGGGGGGGCTGCTGCTGCACACAGTTTTATTTGAGTCTTTACAACCACTTTAAGCATTTTAGCGGTATGATTAGATTATAAGTTCTTATGAGTAGGGACCTCCTAACCCTCTTGTAATTTATTGTATTGTAACTGTACTGTCTCCCTTTAGATTTGTAAAATGCTGCGAAACTTGTTGGCACTAAATAAATCCTGAATAATAATAATAATAATAATAATAATAATGATGAAGATCCTGTTCACCAGATCTCTGGGTTCAGGAACTAGAACTGGCCTCTAGATGGCGCAATGTACCCTGCATAAATCAATCCGAATTCTAGCAAATCATTTGAATTAGAAATATGCACAGCTGTCAGAATTCCGTGATATCAATCTACCTAAACTGCTTATATGCAAGAGGAGAATAGATTCTGAAGTGATCAATCAAGCTGATGAGATTATTGGCGTGTCTCTAAGACATGGCGGGGCCGTGACCAGACAGGCAAAGACGCATGCATTTCAACACAAGTGAATTCTACTCAACTATTCTCCAGCTTTTTCCGCAACATTCACCTTCAATTGGGATTTTTCTCATGCAGTAATTTTTTTTTTCTGCCACCAGATGACCTCAGTCTAATGACCAGCATCATTCAACCCACTTCCTCTGAGCACAGGTCGCCCAGGACCCACTTTCCCACCTGTGACTGGACAAGCAGTGCAAAGATGAGCTCTGTTACTATGACCTCTCCTCCTATCAGCATGCTGCTTCTTACTGTTCCACTCCATCCCTGCTATATAATTACTGCAAGAGAAAAATAAAAAGATGACTAAAGCGCTGATATGGACTGGACGGCATGATGATCCAATGACGCTTGTGTCACTATGGCAACCGATACACAAAGTGCGACTTAAATCCTGTTCCGTTCGTCACATGGCTTCATTTCCATTGAGAAAGTCACATGACCTATGACGCAACGCGTCGGAGGGAGCCAGTGACGTCACCTTCGGTGTTTCACTACACCGGACGTGTAGTGAGGAGGAAACCTGCGTGTGCTACTTATTGTTTTAAGAGCGTTTTCGAACCCAACCAAATGTGAGTGAGCAGCCTACATCAATTGGGGGGGTTATGAATTACACAGCAATCTTGCGCAATGATGTGTTTTTATTTCTGAGAGCAATTTTTTAGAAACCATCAGTCGGGAGTAAAACAGACCGCTTGAACTACATAAGCTCATCCGAGTGGGTATCCATGTTCTGGAGACTATTAAAATATTTGCCTGGAGTTCAGCTTTATTCATGAAAGGCCACTGAAATGCTAGTTTTCTGGCAGTCGCTGACTTTTCTTTCGGCATTACTGGCTTAGAACAAGCAGGTAAAGTCAGGCTTGAAAATACCCAAATCTGCATACTTATTAAGGATTATTTGCTCATAAAATTCCTGAAGCCATTGGATCAATGTGACAGCCAGGAACAAGAATTCAGCAAGTGAACTGGTGAGCATACTCAACCATAAAAAGCCATAAAGGCATTAATGTGGCCCAGGCAACTAGCATTTTAACCTCTTGGCACCGACAGCACGCACATATGGGCCTTGGTGCCAAGCGCCCACGTATTTGCATGCAATATTGCAAAACAGCTGTGCCGAGCGCGCGTGCCCTGGCACGCTCCTAGCACAGTTACCAGCGGCGAACAGAAAGCTCTCGATTGCTCCTTAAGATCGGGAGCTTTCCAATCATGTAAACGCCGCAACAGCCAATCACGGTAGTCACATGATCCGAAACCCCTTAGAGGGTCGAGGAGGCGCCGGAGCAAGGACGGACTGCAATGGCAGCCTGTACATTGCTCTCAGTACAGGTTCCCGTTAAAGTGGCACGGCCTACTTCTTTTAAAGCAATTGCAAAATCTCGTTTTCGTTCCCTATAAAATAAACATGTTATACTTACCTTCTCGGTGCAATGGATTTGCACAGAGCAGCTCGGATCCTCCTCTTCTCAGATCCCTTTTCGCTGATCCTGGCCCCTCCCTCCTGTTCAGTGCCCCCTAGAGCTGCACGATTCTGGCCAAAATGAGGTTCACAATTTTTTTTGCTTAGAATAAAAAGATCACGATTCTCTCACGATTCCCGCAACGTAAAATCTTTCACATTATACAAAAAAAAAAAAAAAAAAAGGGCCTTTAATTCATTAACCACTTGCCGACCGCCTCACGCCTATATACGTGAGCAGAGCGGCACGGGCAGGCAAAATCACGTACCTGAAACGTGATTGCCTTCCCGCGGGTGGGGGGTCCGATCGGACCCCCCCCCGGTGCCAGCTGCGGTCGGCATTTGGTTGGAAGCGATGAGAGACGAGGGGGAGGCCATCCGATCGTGGCCCCCCCCTCGCGATCGCTCCCAGCCAATGCTAAACATCCCCTGCCTCTGTATAGTACACAGAGGCAGAGGATGTGATGTCATCTCTCCTCGGCTCGGGAGTTTCCGTTCCAGCGCAGAGGGGAGATGACATGTAAGTGCACCAAACACACACACACACAGTAGAACATGCCAGGCATACATTACACCCCCGATCCCCCCCCCGACCCCCCCCCCCCCCGTCACAAACTGACACCAAGCAGGTTTTTTGTTTTTTTTCCTGATTACTGCATAGTGTCAGTTTGTGACAGTTAGCAGTGTTAGGGTAGTGAGTGTTACCCCCCTGTAGGTCTAGGGTACCCCCCTTACCCCCCCTAATAAAGTTTTAACCCCTTGATCACCCCCTGTCGCCAGTGTCGCTAAGCGATCATTTTTCTGATCGCTGTATTAGTGTCGCTGGTGACGCTAGTTAGGGACGTAAATATTTAGGTTCGCCGTCAGCGTTTTATAGCGACAGGGACCCCCATATACTACCTAATAAATGTTTTAACCCCTTGATTGCCCCCTAGTTAACCCTTTCACCACTGATCACCATATAACCGTTACGGGTGACGCTGGTTAGTTCGTTTATTTTTTATAGTGTCAGGGCACCCGCCGTTTATTACCAAATAAAGGTTTAGCCCCCTGTCGGTCTAGGGTACCCCCCTTACCCCCCCTAATAAAGTTTTAACCCCTTGATCACCCCCTGTCGCCAGTGTCGCTAAGCGATCATTTTTCTGATCGCTGTATTAGTGTCGCTGGTGACGCTAGTTAGGGACGTAAATATTTAGGTTCGCCGTCAGCGTTTTATAGCGACAGGGACCCCCATATACTACCTAATAAATGTTTTAACCCCTTGATTGCCCCCTAGTTAACCCTTTTACCACTGATCACCGTATAACCGTTACGGGTGACGCTGGTTAGTTCGTTTATTTTTTATAGTGTCAGGGCACCCGCCGTTTATTACCGAAAAAAGGTTTAGCCCCCTGATCGCCCGGCGGTGATATGCGTCGCCCTAGGCAGCGTCAGATTAGCGCCAGTACCGCGAACACCCACGCACGCACCGTACACCTCCCTTAGTGGTATAGTATCTGAACGCATCAATATCTGATCCGATCAGATCTATACTAGCGTCCCCAGCAGTTTAGGGTTCCCAAAAACGCAGTGTTAGCGGGATCAGCCCAGATACCTGCTAGCACCTGCGTTTTGCCCCTCCGCCCGGCCCAGCCCAGTCCAGCCCACCCAAGTGCAGTATCGATCGATCACTGTCACTTTTTTTTGTAGCGTTTTGGTGAACTGGCAAGCACCAGCGCCCTAGTACACCCCGGTCGTAGTCAAACCAGCACTGCAGTAACACTTGGTGACGTGGCGAGTCCCATAAGTGCAGTTCAAGCTGGTGAGGTGGCAAGCACAAGTAGTGTCCCGCTGCCACCAAAAAGACAAACACAGGCCCGTCGTGCCCATAGTGCCCTTCCTGCTGCATTCGCCAATCCTAATTGGGAACCCACCGCTTCTGCAGCGCCCATACTTCCCCCATTCACATCCCCAACCAAATGCAGTCGGCTGCATGAGAGGCATTTATATATCCTCCCAAGTACCCCTACCCAACGAACCCCCCCAAAAAAGATGTTGTGTCTGCAGCAAGCGCGGATATAGGCGTGACACTCACTATTATTGTCCCTCCTGTCCTGACAATCCTGGTCTTTGCATTGGTGAATGTTTTGAACGCTACCATTCACTAGTTGAGTATTAGCGTAGGGTACAGCATTGCACAGACTAGGCACACTTTCACAGGGTCTCCCAAGATGCCATCGCATTTTGAGAGACCCGAACCTGGAACCGGTTACAGTTATAAAAGTTACAGTTAAAAATAGTTGTCGTTTTATTGTTCTCTCTCTCTATTCTCTCTCTCTATTGTTCTGCTCTTTTTTACTGTATTCTATTCTGCAATGTTTTATTGTTATTATGTTTTATCATGTTTGCTTTTCAGGTATGCAATTTTTTATACTTTACCGTTTACTGTGCTTTATTGTTAACCATTTTTTTGTCTTCAGGTACGCCATTCACGACTTTGAGTGGTTATACCAGAATGATGCCTGCAGGTTTAGGTATCATCTTGGTATCATTCTTTTTAGCCAGCGGTCGGCTTTCATGTAAAAGCAATCCTAGCGGCTAATTAGCCTCTAGACTGCTTTTACAAGCAGTGGGAGGGAATGCCCCCCCCCCACCGTCTTCCGTGTTTTTCTCTGGCTCTCCTGTCTCAACAGGGAACCTGAGAATGCAGCCGGTGATTCAGCCAGCTGACCATAGAGCTGATCAGAGACCAGAGTGGCTCCAAACATCTCTATGGCCTAAGAAACCGGAAGCTACGAGCATTTTATGACTTAGATTTCGCCGGATGTAAATAGCGCCATTGGGAAATTGGGGAAGCATTTTATCACACCGATCTTGGTGTGGTCAGATGCTTTGAGGGCAGAGGAGAGATCTAGGGTCTAATAGACCCCAATTTTTTCAAAAAAAGAGTACCTGTCACTACCTATTGCTATCATAGGGGATATTTACATTCCCTGAGATAACAATAAAAATGATTTAAAAAAAAAAAAAAAAAAAATGAAAGGAACAGTTTAAAAATAAGATAAAAAAGCAAAAAAATAATAAAGAAAAAAAATAAAAAAATAAAAAGCACCCCTGTCCCCCCTGCTCTCGCGCTAAGGCGAACGCAAGCAGCGGTCTGGCGTCAAATGTAAACAGCAATTGCACCATGCATGTGAGGTATCACCGCGAAGGTCAGATCGAGGGCAGTAATTTTAGCAGTAGACCTCCTCTGTAAATCTAAAGTAGTAACCTGTAAAGGCTTTTAAAGGCTTTTAAAAATGTATTAATTTTGTTGCCACTGCACGTTTGTGCGCAATTTTAAAGCATGTCATGTTTGGTATCCATGTACTCGGCCTAAGATCATCTTTTTTATTTCATCAAACATTTGGGCAATATAGTGTGTTTTAGTGCATTAAAATTTAAAAAAGTGTGTTTTTTCCCCAAAAAATGCGTTTGAAAATCGCTGCGCAAATACTGTGTGAAAAAAAAAAAAATTAAACACCCACCATTTTAATCTGTAGGGCATTTGCTTTAAAATAATATATAAATGTTCAAAGTAATTTTCTTGCAAAAAAAAAAAATAATTTTTTCATGTAATCAAAAAGTGTCAGAAAGGGCTTTGTCTTCAAGTGGTTAGAAGAGTGGGTGATGTGTGACATAAGCTTCTAAATGTTGTGCATAAAATGCCAGGACAGTCCAACCCCCCCCCCCAAATGACCCCATTTTGGAAAGTAGACACCCCAAGCTATTTGCTGAGAGGCATGTCGAGTCCATGGAATATTTTATATTGTGACACAAGTAGCGGGAAAGAGACAAAATTTTTTTTTTTTTTTTGCACAAAGTTGTCACTAAATGTTATATTGCTCAAACATGCCATGGGAATATGTGAAATTACACCCCAAAATAAATTCTGTTGCTTCTCCTGAGTACGGGGATACCACATGTGTGGGACTTTTTGGGAGCCTAGCCGCGCACGGGACCCCGAAAACCAAGCCCCGCCTTCAGGCTTTCTAAGGCCGTAAATTTTTGATTTCACTCTTCACTGCCTATCACAGTTTCAGAGGCCATGGAATGCCCAGGTGGCACAAACCCCCCCCAAATTACCCCATTTTGGAAAGTAGACACCCCAAGCTATTTGCTGAGAGGTATAGTGAGTATTTTGCAGACCTCACTTTTTGTCACAAAGTTTTGAAAATTGAAAAAAGAAAAAAAAAATTTTTTTCTGGTCTTTCTTCATTTTCAAAAACAAATGAGAGCTGCAAAATACTCACCATGCCTCTCAGCAAATAGCTTGGGGTGTCTACTTTCCAAAATGGGGTCATTTGGGGGGGGTTTGTGCCATCTTGGCATTTTATGGCCTTCAAAACTGTGATAGGTAGTGAGGAGTAAAATCAAAAATGTATGCCCTTAGAAATCCTGAAGGTGGTGCTTGGTTTTCGGGGCCCCGTACGCGGCTAGGCTCCCAAAAAGTGCCACACATGTGGTATCCCCGTACTCAGGAGAAGCAGCTGAATGTATTTTGGGGTGCAATTCCACATATGCCCATGGCCTGTGTGAGCAATATATCATTTAGTGACAACTTTTTGTAAATTTTTTTTTTTTTTTTGTCATTATTCAATCACTTGGGACAAAAAAAAATATTCAATGGGTTCAACATGCCTCTCAGCAATTTCCTTGGGGTGTCTACTTTTCAAAATGGGGTCATTTGGGGGGGTTTTGTACTGCCCTGCCATTTTAGCACCTCAAGAAATGACATAGGCAGTCATAAACTAAAAGCTGTGTAAATTCCAGAAAATGTACCCTAGTTTGTAGACGCTATAACTTTTGCGCAAACCAATAAATATACGCTTATTGACATTTTTTTTACCAAAGACATGTGGCCGAATACATTTTGGCCTAAATGTATGACTAAAATTTAGTTTATTGGATTTTTTTTATAACAAAAAGTAGAAAATATCATTTTTTTTCAAAATTTTCAGTCTTTTTCCGTTTATAGCGCAAAAAATAAAAACGGCAGAGGTGATCAAATACCATCAAAAGAAAGCTCTATTTGTGGGAAGAAAAGGACGCAAATTTCGTTTGGGTAGAGCATTGCATGACCCCGCAATTAGCAGTTAAAGCGACGCAGTGCCGAATTGTAAAAAGTGCTCTGGTCAGGAAGGGGGTAAATCCTTCCGGGGCTGAAGTGGTTAAAGTCATTTTTTCCCAAAAAAATTGCATTTGAAAGACCTCTGCGCAAATACAGTGTGACATAAAATATTGCAACAACCACCATTTTATTCGCTAGGGCAGTGATGGCGAACCTTGGCACTCCAGATGTTTTGGAACTACATTTCCCATGATGCTCAACTACACTGCAGAGTGCATGAGCATCATGGGAAATGTAGTTCCAAAACATCTGGGGTGCCAAGGTTCGCCATTACTGCTCTAGGGTGTCTACTAAAAAAATTTAGAATGTTTGGGGGTTTTCTAGCAAAAAAAAAAAAAGAAAAAGATTTTAACTTGAAACCAACAAACGTCAGAAAAAGGTTTAGTGTTTAAACTTTTTTCACTTACAAAGTCTATTCCATTGACAAATTGTTACAATGTTTATACTTAAGTTCAACTGATAAAGAATGTTTTGATTCTTGGCAGACTGCCCGGTTTTTCTCTTCCTTTCTTTTGAGGGCTGTGGCTTCAGAAGAGCAGAAGACGATTAATTGTGCAGCTCTAGTGCCCCCCAAAGCAAGCAGCTTGCTATGGGGGCACCCGAGCTGAGTCACAGCTCCCTGTGTCCATTCAGACACAGAGCCACGACCCGGCCCCCGCCCCTCTCTTCTCAGATTGGCTAGCTGATTTTGATGGACAGCAGCAGGAGCCAATGGCGCTGCTGCTGTGTTCTCAGCCAATCAGGAAGGAGAATTTTGGTTGGCCGAGACACATCGCTGGACAGAGAGGGACCTCCGGTAAGTATTAGGGAAGCTGCTGCACACAGAAGGCTTTTAATCTTAATAGAATGCACTTATATAAAAAAAAAAAACCTTCTGACTTTACAATCCCTTTAGGTGACACAGTTAACTACTAGATGTTGTAATAAAACTGGCTTCACAGTTGGATTTGCAAGATTTATGCGTTTTAATTTTCCGCAAGTGCCCCGATGTGAAAATGTTTCGCCATTTAAAAAACGATTAACAAGGGAAATCAAAAACAAGCGATGTAGAATTTAAAGTCCAACTCCGGGCTCCCCCCCCCCCCCCATTGTGTACGTTATGTCTTTATTTTAATATACTCCCCCCCCCCCCCCAATGTCTTTTGGATGGTCACATGGTACGTTGGACCCTTTTCCCATATCGACCTTCTCCAACCATGGGCAGTCCATGTAGATGCTCCAATCTCTTCATGGATATACAATGGTGTGTCTGTAGTGACACGATACCTTCACTGCAATGTCCGAGTGGGGGGGACTACACTGGGCCCTAAAAGGGAAGGAATGAATGACCAACGCACTTCGATTGGTTAAACCTCTTGGTTTTCAAATTATTTCCTTTTTTTTTTGCTAGATGTATACATCTTTATTAACCACTTGTCCACCAGGCTTTTCCTGGCACTTGGTTTACAAGTTTAAATCCGTATTTTTTGTTAGAAAATTACTTATAATCCCCAAACATTATACACTTTTTTTTTTTTTAGCAGAGACCCTAGAGAATAAAATGGCAATCATTGCAATTGTTTATGTCACACTGTATTTGCAGCGGTTTTTCAAATGCAATTTTTTTTTTTAAAGAAAAATACAACTTTAAATGAATAAAAAACAAAACAAAGAAAACGAATAGTTACCCAAATTTTTTTTTGTATAATGTGAAAGATGTTACGCCGAGTAAATATATACTCAACATGTCATGCTTTAAAATTGTGCACGCCCGTGGAATGGCGAAAAACTACGGTGCTTAAAAATCTACATAGGCGACACTTTAAACACCTTTACAGATTACCAGTTTAGTTATAGAGGAGGTCTAGCACTAGAATTATTGCTCTTGCTCCAACGATCGCGGCGATACCTCACATGTGTGGTTCGAATACTGCTTACGTATGCGTTGGCTTCCGCGAGCGAGAACAGAGAGATTTAATTTTTTAAATTTATTACTATTTTACTTTTTATTTTTACACTATGAGTTTAAAGCAAAAAAAAAAAAATAAAAAAAATTTAGACCCTGGGCTGTTTAAAAGAAAAAGGAAAGGGTTTTCTTTGTTAGAATCATACTTACCTCGGTGGATGCAGCATCTGTCCCCCGACGCCTCTACACTGAGAACCGAGCGATCAAACACCGCAGATCACTCGGTTTTCAGAGCTCTGTGAGCAAAAAGTTGCAGACTGTCAGTCACAGCTCTCTGCTCTGCCCCTTGCTGTGGAGGGGGGGGGGGGGGGGGGCAGCCTGCTCAGGCTCTCAGCGGCTCACCGATAGGCTGAGCAGGGTGTCAGTTCAGGCACCTGGCGGATCTAGACTTTGTTGCGATGATGCGGTGTCTGGATCGACATCCGTGACGTCAGCAGAGAGCTTCAGCCCACTTTCTGCTGAAAATGGGTCACAGGAGTTCAGGCTTTGGCTGGATTTCTTCTTTAAGTCATAATGTGCCATTATGCATCGCATACTAACATTGCGACAGACTTCCTTGAACACGAAGCCCTCCAGTTGCACGCTTTCACCGCTATAGCGCTTCCATCTTCTCCCAGACTCCCTTCCGAGTTTACTGGCGTCTTTGGCGGGTACGCCGCCCCCGTCATTGGCGGGTACGCCGCCCCCGTCATTGGCAGGTACGCCGCCCCCGTCATTGGCAGGTACGCCGCCCCCGTCATTGGCAGGTACGCCGCCCCCGTCATTGGCAGGTACGCCGCCCCCGTCATTGGCAGGTACGCCGCCCCCGTCATTGGCAGGTACGCCGCCCCCGTCATTGGCAGGTACGCCGCCCCCGTCATTGGCAGGTACGCCGCCCCCGTCATTGGCAGGTACGCCGCCCCCGTCATTGGCAGGTACGCCGCCCCCGTCATTGGCAGGTACGCCGCCCCCGTCATTGGCAGGTACGCCGCCCCCGTCATTGGCAGGTACGCCGCCCCCGTCATTGGCAGGTACGCCGCCCCCGTCATTGGCAGGTACGCCGCCCCCGTCATTGGCAGGAACGCCGCCCCCGTCATTGGCAGGAACGCCGCCCCCGTCATTGGCAGGAACGCCGCCCCCGTCATTGGCAGGAACGCCGCCCCCGTCATTGGCAGGAACGCCGCCCCCGTCATTGGCAGGAACGCCGCCCCCGTCATTGGCAGGAACGCCGCCCCCGTCATTGGCAGGAACGCCGCCCCCGTCATTGGCAGGAACGCCGCCCCCGTCATTGGCAGGAACGCCGCCCCCGTCATTGGCAGGAACGCCGCCCCCGTCATTGGCAGGAACGCCGCCCCCGTCATTGGCGTCAGTTGGGGGGGAAAGGGGGAGGGTGAGTAATACTTACCCATTGTTGTGATAGGAAAAATGCCCCATTGTTGGTCTCAGTAGAAGGAAAAATGCCCCATTGTTGGTCTCAGTAGAAGAAAAAATGCCCCACCCTATTAGATTGTAAGCTCTTATGAGCAGGGCCCTCTTAACCCTGTTGTACATGATTGTATAGTAACTGTATTGTCTCCCATACACAATCCATCTAAAGAGTGCAGCGTCGGGTGAGCTTGTGTACTCAAGCATCAATAGTGTCACTAACTGTGAGGTATCGTCACGAGTGTCAGCAATAATTTTAGGGTCATAATTCACATAGCTCTAAACTGATAACCTGTAAAGACTTCTTAAAAAGCATTGCCTAAAGGAGAATTTTGGGTATCATAGTTTCTTACGATTTCACAGGCATGTGCCATTTTACGGCTTTACTGAACACACCCAACCTTTTATAAATTTTACCAAAAAATTTGGTAGATTGTGTTTGCACAAAAATCCATTTTACTGTAGTTTTACCTGAAAAAAAAAATTAAAAAAAAAAGTCTGATAAATAGCTGCACAAATATACTGCAATTTAAAAAAAAAATTGCAACTACCACCATTTTATTCTCCAGGGTCTCTGCTTTCAGAAAATATATACTTTTTGGGGAATTTACAGTAATTTCAAGCAAAAAAATTAATATGCAAAATTGCCCCAGTAGGCAAGTGGTTAAACAACAAGGGGGGAAAAGGATAAACTGGAAAATGTGAAAAAAGGAGACTAGAGCTCCATCTGCTGGGCAAGTAAAAAAACACTACATGATATCCTTATGCAAAATTTTATATCTGCCTGGAAAAAATAAATAAAAAATGTAAATGTAAAAAATGTAAAACCAGTTGGCCCTGATAATTTATATAAAAAAAAAAAAAAAGTGTACCCATTTCCTGTAAGCAAAGAGTAATCACAACCCCCCTCCCCCCCCCGATATAGAGGTCACCACTGCAGGGAGCGCTACCAAATTTATCTTATAATGAGATACCACAATGTGGTTATATTGGATATAAAAAATAAAAAAAAAATACTTCCTTCTTTCATTAATATTCCCATATCCAGTGATAAGGAGGCAGCCATGTTTGTTGGTGGCGGGTGTCAGCCGAGGTAACGGGATACGTCCCGAGTGAACAGAGGCGAAGTTCATATTTCTCGGTTTCTCTGACACGGCTCCAATTAATGACCGCGATTCATGAGCCTCGCTCCCCGTCAGAAGTGATTTATTTGGTTAAAACATGTAAATTTCCCATGTCAGGGACCTTCTCCCCCGCCAGTTAGCAGATGCTGCGCGCAGCTGCCAAAAAAACAGCGTATTAGTCATGAGTGGCGCAGCAGCTGCCGACAGATACGGCTTGAATACCGTCCAGTGTCACATCGCCTCCATCTCCCACCGCAAACATTACCGCAGAGCACACCGCCATCTGTACAATCAACTCCGCCAAACCGCTAAATCCACATTTCTAACACATCTATGAAGAGTCATCGCAGGTTTACCTGTTAGTTGTATTACTGCCCATCCAGTCCTCAGATTTACACAGCACGGCCTGATCTAACAGGGGAATGGACTAATTAACAGGTCTCTTCCCCCCCCCCCCCCCCCCAACCCCAGCCTATCACTTCACAGCAAAAGAAAAAGCAGCAGCTTAATGATCTAATCTGTCACTCTGCTCTCTCCTTCTACCAGCAATTCCTGTCACTCTGCTCTCTCCTTCTATCACCAAACTCACACGGTAGTACATCCATCTGTCACAATGCCATGTTTCCCATGTCAAAAGAATTTCCTATGATAACTAGCGCCATCTAATGGTCAAATGCATAGTTTTGCCATTTTATAAGAATTTCCTATGATAAAATTTGCATCATATAGTGGCCAAATGCATACTTTTTCATCTTGAAGAAATTTTCTACGATAATTAGCCCCATTTGGTGCCCAAATGCGTCATTTTCATTGGAATTTCCTAAGATAATTAGCGTCATTTTCCATTTCATAGGAATTTCCCATGATAAATTAGCGCCATCTACTTGCCAAAAGCATTTTTTTATTCCATAGGAATTTCCTAAGATAATTAGCACCATCTACTGTCCCAAAGAATAATTTTTCCATTTCATAGGAATTTCCTAAGACAATTAGCGTCATCTATTGGCCAAAAGCATTTTTTTTCAATTTCATAGGAATTTTCCATTTTTTATTAGGAATTTCCTATGACAATTAGCTCCATCTAGTGGCCAAGTGCGTAATTTCTAATTTCATAGGAATTTCCTATGCCAATTAGCACCTTTCTCCTGTCACAATGCGGTATTTTCTATTTCGTAGGAATTTCCTAATATACAGTGCCTTGAAAAAAAGTATTCATACCCCTTGAAGTTTTTCACATTTTGTCATGTTACAACCAAAAACATAAATGTATTTTATGTGATAGACCAACACAAAGTGGCACATAATTGTGAAGTGAAAGGAAAATGATAAATGGTTTTCAATTTTTTTTTACAGCTAAATATGTGAAAAGTGTGGCGTGCATTTGTATTCAGCCCCCTTTACTCCGATACCCATAACTAAAATCTAAGAGAGAGAAATCTAAAATCTAGTGGAACCAATTGTCTTCAGAACACACCTAATTAGTAAATAGAGTCCACCTGTGTGTAATTTATTCTCTGTATAAATACAGCTGTTCTGTGAAGCCCTCAACGGTTTGTTAGAGAACCATAGTGAACAAACCGCATCATGAAGGTCAAGGAACACACCAGACAGGTCAGGGATAAAGTTGTGGAGAAGTTTAAAGCAGGGTTAGGTTATAAAAAATATCCCAAGCTTTGAATGTCTCACGGAGCACTGTTCAATCCATCATCTGAAAATGGAAAGAGTATGGCACAACTGCAAACCTACCGAGACATGGCCGTCCACCTAAACTGACAGGGTGGGCAAGGAGAACATTATTTAGAGAAGCAGCCAAGTGGCCCATGGTAACTCTGGAGGAGCTGCAGAGATCCACAGCTCAGGTGGGAGAATCTGTCCACAGGACAACTATTAGTTGTGCACTCCACAAATCTGGCCTTTATGGAAGAGTGGAAAGAAGAAAGCCATTGTTGAAAGAAAGCCATAAGAAGTCCCTTTGTAGTTTACGAGAAGCCATGTGGGGGACACAGCAAACATGTGGAAGAAGATGCTCTGGTGACTGGCCAGATGAGACCAAAGTTGAACTTTTTGGCCTAAAAGCAAAACACTGTGTGGAGGAAAACTAACACTGCACATCACCCTGAACACACCATCCCCACTGTAAAACATGGTGGTGGCAGCATCATGCTGTGGGGATGCTTCTCTTCAGCAGGGACAGGAAAGCTGGTCAGAGTTGATGGGAAGTTGGATGGAGCCAAATACAGGGCAATCTTAGAAGAAAACCTGTTAGAGTCTGCAAAAGGCTTGAGACTGGGGCAGAGGTTCACCTTCCAGCAGGACAACGACCCTAAACATACAGCCAGAGCTACAATGGAATGGTTTAGATCAAAGCATATTCATGTGTTAGAATGGCCCAGTCAAAGTCCAGACCTAAATCCAATTGAGAATCTGTGGGAAGACTTGAAAATTTCTGTTCCATCCAATCTGACAGAACTTGAGATATTTTGTGAAGAAGAACGGGCAAAGATTTCACTCTCTAGATGTACAAAGCTGGTAGAGACATCCCCAAAAAGACTTACAGCTGTAATTGCAGTGAAAGGTGGTTCTACAAAGTATTGATTCAGGGGGGCTGAATACAAATGTACACCACACTTTTCACATATTTGTAAAAAATGTTTAAAACCATTTATCATTTTCCTTCCACTTTGTGTTGGTCCATCACATAAAATCCTAATAAAATACATTTACGTTTTTGGTTGTAACATGACAAAATGTAGAAAATTTCTAGGGGTATGAATACTTTTTTCATGGCACTGTAATTAGCACCATCTACTGTCACTAAAGTTTTTGGAATTGTATGTATGTTTTTGTATTTTTTTTTACTTTTATACAGGGATTAAGATTTCAATATTTTATTTTTGATAGTAAGAGTGCCGTTCCTCTTTAGTATGGAACATTAAAATTGATGCCTTCTATATTGGCCTGGTTCAGCTTTTAATGCTTAAAAAGATGGAAATAAAAAAGAAAGTTGGACCTGACTGAACTTGTCAAACATGAAAAAAAGTGGAAAACACAATTTAAAGTGGGGCTCAAGAATACTAAAAAGGCTAGAAAGTAGGACAAATAAATATTAATATTTATTTTAAAAAAATATTAAAATTGAAAAAATAAATAAAATACAAAACAAAAAGAGAAATCAATACAATAAAAAAAAACAAAAAAAAAAAGAAAAAGAGAAAAAAAAAAAAAAAAACGTAAAAAAAAAAAAAAAAAATTGAAAAGATGAAAATACCTATTAGACCAAGACAGAGTGTATACTACAGCCGGCCGTTATATAATTACGATGTCCTTGTTGCACCCTGTGCAGTTGCCGTAGAACAAAAGCATGGTCCCAGCAGCACACTGTCCGTGGGATTAGGTGGTCGGTCAGCTGATTCCAGCTTTATTATTACAGACAGTATGAGAGCACCAGAAAAAGCACGGCACACAATTATCTGCTCTGTCATGGAATCCCATTTAGATGAAGGATGCCTACTTGACGCAGTGCCAAGAATTGGAATGTCAGTCCGGCCGGGGAATAACAAACTGCAGCGCAGCGGTACGCTTACTTCCCCTTTTATGTGGCAGCGGGGGGGGGGGGGGCTAAGGAACGCGCAGATGGATCACATTGTTTCCACTTATAATTATTCTAATATCACAACGGTGTATAAATAAGGGAGGGCTGGGTACTGGCGCTGTTCAAAGAAGATTATCTTCTGTCCTGGAATCCAATAAAGTGTAACCTGATGACCTCCAGAGAGACACAGCGGGCGCTCATTTCTCAATGCTGAAACGGAATTACGGGCAGAAAGCACGGCTGAAATATTACATCAGAGAACTGGTTCGTCTGCATTCGTTCTGTAATTCTGTTCAGTCGGAATTGTGATCCGGGTACCTTCCCTTGTCAAGGACACGCCCACATCCTGCAGATCAGACACCATAAGGCCAGCAGTCAGAATTAGGGCTGGACTCCATGGACTAGCAAGTGGGTTTTTCCCTTTACTTTTATGAAGGAACAAGTTTAAAAGAAATGTATGAGCTTTTTTTTTTTTTTTTTCAGATTTCAACTTACTTAGAGCAGTGGTTCTCAACCTGGGGGTCGAATGATGATTTTCCAGGGGTCACCAAATCCTGGGCTGTTCCTGAAGCCCGCACCGCTCTCCCAGCCTTTTTGCGGCCGCCCAGCAGGGCTGTTCCTGGAGCCCGCGGCTGCCCACTAAGGCTCTTCGCAGCTGCCCCATGAGGGCAGAGACTAGAAGTCAGCTGACTGGTGAGGAATGTGAAGTGGGAGTGGCTGGAGGAGACCCCATCTCCTGATTTCGGCATAGGTGTCACTGCTACGAGACACCAAAGTCGGAGACACAGTGAGTCACACTACCTGTGCTTAGAGTTGCCATTAAAAGTCCCCACTACAGTTCTCAGATCAGTAGATGACCACTCTGATCACTGCCACTCATCCCAACTCCCCGCCAGCACTGCCACTCATCCCAACTCCCCGCCAGCACTGCCACTCATGCCATTCCCCCCACCAAGGAGTAAGAGAAGGAATAAAAATAGAGAATACATGGAAGGGAGAGGAAAGGAGGGGGAATAATAAAGAAAAAGGGAGAGTAAGAATAAGAGAAAGAACAAGAAAGACGGCTAGAGAGGGATGGGGGGGGGGAAATTGGGATAGAGAGAGATAAAAGAGTGGTCCATCCTAAAATGTACCATAAGGGGTTTCAACACTGTACGAGTGGAAGGGACTCAGGGAGCGCTAAATGTTTGTGGTTTAGGGGCGCAAATTACTTGTCTTGCCTTGGGTGCTGACAACCCACGCTACAAAAATAATTTTACTGTTAAAATTTC
This sequence comes from Lithobates septentrionalis, assembly GCA_037952835.1. Lineage (NCBI taxonomy): Eukaryota > Metazoa > Chordata > Amphibia > Anura > Ranidae > Lithobates > Lithobates septentrionalis. The sequence goes on along the minus strand of JBBDGP010004342.1, from coordinate 30,323 downwards.
CCACGTTGTGGGGACCCCCTATCAAGGGGTCACGACACTAGAGAGGTTGAGAACCACTGACCTAAAGGAATTCTGCATCTGTCCACTGCTGGCTCAGTTCTCAGAGCTCCGTGAGCAGAGAGCTGGCGACTGTCAGGCTCACTAGCTCTCTGCTCTGTCCCCCCCCAGTGCTCACTGGAGTGCTGGGCTGTGGAGGGGGCGGAAGCGGCCGGTTCAGGCACATGGGTGGATCCCGACTCCATTGTCACTATCTTGCCTGAGCCTTTACCGGCTGTGTGATGTCAGCCGACAGCAGGCTTCAGTCCATTGTCAGCTGAAAACAGGTCACAGGAGGAGAAGTAAAACCAAAATGAGCTTTGGCTGTACGTCTCGTTTCATTTATATTGTCCCTTCTATTTCTGTATGATGGTACTGTAATATATAATATATATATATATATATATATATATATATATATATATATAATGTCAAAGGGGTGAACACCTGGCTCAGAGGCAGTCCAGTAAAATAAAAGTGGCAAAAACAAACAGAAGACAAGACAGGCTTGTCTTGTCACATAGTTGTGTACATGTACACAGGTACAGCACACAGGCTTACAGGTAATAAATAGTTCATGGCTCCAATCAGAGCTACAGTCTTTTATGTGGTTAAGCTCACCCAGCAGGTACACCATTAATAAGCAGGTCTGAAGGGGAAGTATCCCTTCTTTCTTAATCAATATACAGCGGTCACATGACCCGGCTCTCTCCCAGCCTGCAGGGAAACATAAGCAGGAGGAGCCTCTAGTCCTCTGCTGCTGGTCACATGTAAAAAAAAAAAAAGCCTTTGAAATACAGAGTAAAAAAATTTATAGATATTAATTACATATTTTTAAATTGTCATAATATATACTTGAAATCAAATCTTTATTATTTTGTGGAAATAACATGGTGTGGGTGGATTTCTGCCAGTCACAGTCTGTGTCTCGCCCCTCCAGCCCGTTTCTTAGAAAAAAAAAGAGGGAAGTGAAGCCTCTATCAATCTACAATCTACGTAATATGTTAGTGGGCATGGCCGACAGCGCGAGGAGAGAAAGAGAGAGACGATAACAGGCTTGTGTTAAAAGGGACACCGGCACTGATCATCGGGGCACTGATCAGTGCAGTCCCAACAGTGCTGCCAATCAGGGTCATCTATCAGTACCGCCTACCCGTGCCCATCACTGCAGCCTCATCAGTGCTTCCTTATCGGTGCCCGCCAGTGCCGCTCATCTGTGACCATCAGTGCCGTTTCAGCAGTGAAGAAGAAAAAATTTTATCAAAGGAAAGGACCAGGGGGAAGCACAAGGGAGTGATCTCCCTAGGTCCAAAAAGTGGTTACCATGGATATGGTGGGCAATAAAGGGAGGGAAAAGGATGTATGTAAAAATATATAAAGGTTTAATGGATAAATCTAAAATTAACAAGTGCTATACCATAGACAATAGAACACATGTATGGAGCTGATCCACCTGACACAATTTAATGGGCCCGTCCAGTGCAATCAGCACGGGGCGCGCCCATCAACCTACAACACACAAACATACAACATATACACATATAGACATATGAAATAAAACATAAAGTGCAGGCGCCTTTATACCCACAGATGCATGAGGTCCCTGTGGCCAATCGCCAGATCAAAAAGGATAATAATGTTTGTTTGGAATATGATAATAGAGGGACCTAATGCATGTGTGGTCCCCCGGGGAGATGGGGAAAGTGGAATGGATATATACAATTGGTTGCCTAACTCAAAACCTCGCTAGATATCATCTACGTTGGCTGTATAGATACTGCAGCTAGATTGGTGGGTCAGGGGGACTCATATATTGTGTTGCATGCGCATGCTTAAATCATGAATTTTGCTGAGAGTCCATTCCTGTAGTTAGTGGGGATGAATATATAGCTGAGAGTCTCTGTAGAGTTTAGGGGATATAGAAACCGCACAGTGTAATGAATACTGTTTGTACCAGGAACAGATCACATGACCTCTCAGGATGGCCCGATATCTCTCGGGACTGCCAGTGTATGAGGGTATGCTGGAAGTCTATACAGAGCTGAATGTCACTGTGCACTTCTGTCCACATTGGTCAGGGCCATATCACTTCAGTTATTAAGGGTTCAGAGTCACCACTGCATATAGGAGCTAAAGGGGTTACATTACCACCTCTCTGTCGTACGAGCATTAGCATGGACGTAACCAAGATGTGCAGACGCCGAAGCTATCTCCCGCAGTGATCAGGAGACGGGATTCCCTTTCAGTGGAAACTTGAAAAGTTTGACCGCCACACATACGGGGAGAGAACCCACCACACAAGCACAGTTGTAGTGTGCTCCAGCGAGTGAAAGGATTACTACGTACCCGAACGCCTGGTGAATACAGCATATCACGGTCGGCACTGGCAGCGCAGAGGCCACGGAGCGGTGGAGCAGCTGCAGGACATTAGACACAGCTAATGCTCGTACGACAGAGAGGTGGTAATGTAACCCCTTTAGCTCCTATATGCAGTGGTGACTCTGAACCCTTAATAACTGAAGTGATATGGCCCTGACCAATGTGGACAGAAGTGCACAGTGACATTCAGCTCTGTATAGACTTCCAGCATACCCTCATACACTGGCAGTCCCGAGAGATATCGGGCCATCCTGAGAGGTCATGTGATCTGTTCCTGGTACAAACAGTATTCATTACACTGTGCGGTTTCTATATGCCCTAAACTCTACAGAGACTCTCGGCTATATATTCATCCCCACTAACTACAGGAATGGACTCTCAGCAAAATTCATGATTTAAGCATGCGCATGCAACACAATATATGAGTCCCCCTGACCCACCAATCTAGCTGCAGTATCTATACAGCCAACGTAGATGATATCTAGCGAGGTTTTGAGTTAGGCAACCAATTGTATATATCCATTCCACTTTCCCCATCTCCCCGGGGGACCTCACATGCATTAGGTCCCTCTATTATCATATTCCAAACAAACATTATTATCCTTTTTGATCTGGCGATTGGCCACAGGGACCTCATGCATCTGTGGGTATAAAGGCGCCTGCACTTTATGTTTTATTTCATATGTCTATATGTGTATATGTTGTATGTTTGTGTGTTGTAGGTTGATGGGCGCGCCCCGTGCTGATTGCACTGGACGGGCCCATTAAATTGTGTCAGGTGGATCAGCTCCATACATGTGTTCTATTGTCTATGGTATAGCACTTGTTAATTTTAGATTTATCCATTAAACCTTTATATCAGGGCTCGACAAACCCCGGGCGCCAGGTCGCATTTGCGACTAGAATTAGCGACCTGGCGCCTGGGCAGCACAGCTGGGGTATCCTGTGTCCGTTCGACACCCCCCCCCCCCTCCCGCCACGATCGCGCTGGGCCGCGCCGGTAATTGAGGCCCCGGCTTTGCGGCCTACTGCAGTCCTATGGTTCCTGGTTCCTTCTGCAATCGGGCGCCCTCCGGTGGTGGCCGTTGGTATGACAAGACATCCACAGCTTCCCTACCTGTTTTCACTGCCTGCTCATCTCCTTCCCTTTACTTAGAACCCCCAAACATTATATATATTTTTTATTCTAACACCCTAGAGAATAAAATGGCGGTCATTGCAATACTTTCTGTCACACCGTATTTGCGCAGCGGACTTACAAGCGCACTTTTTTGGGAAAAAATACTTTTTTTAATTAAAAAAATAAGAAAACAGTAAAGTTAGCCCAATTTTTTTTTAATATTGTGAAAGATAAAGTTACGCCGAGTAAATTGATTCCCAACATGTCACGCTTCAAAATTTCATCCGCTCGTGGAATGGCGACAAACTTTTACCCTTTAAAACCTCCATAGGCGTCGTTTAAAAAATTCTACAGGTTGCATGTTTTGAGTTACAGAGGAGGTCTAAGGCTAGAATTATTGCTCTCGCTCTAACGATCGTGGCAATACCTCACGTGTGGTTTGAACACCGCTTTCATATGCGGGCGCTACTCACATATGCGTTCGCTTCTGCAAGCGAGCTCGGCGGGACGGGGCGCATTTAAAAAAATTATTTTTTCTTATATATTTTACTTTTTTATTTTCACACTGTTTTTAAAAAAAAATAAAAATTGTGTCACTTTTATTTCTATTACAAGGGATGGGGCACATTTAATTTTTTTTTTTTCTTATTTATTTTAACTTTTATTTTTTCACTGTTCTTTAAAAAAAAAAAAAAAAAAGTCACTTTTATTCCTATTACAAGGAATGTAAAAATCTCTTGTAATAGAAAAAAAGCATGACAGGTCCTCTTAAATATGACATCTGGGGTCAGAAAGACCTCAGATCTCATATTTACACTAAAATGCATTAAAAAAAAAAATTGTCATTTGAAAAAAAAAAAATATATAAAATGTCCCTTCAAGAGCTATGGGTAGAAGTGACGATTTGACGTCGCTTCCGCCCTGGAATGACTTGGAGATGGGGGGGGGGGCCATCTTCCTCTCACTTGTCTCCATGTCAGGCCAGGGGCAGATCCGGATCGCCTCCGCCGTTACCGACGGCCACGGTAAGCGGTGAAGGGCACCGGAGAGCGGCGGTAGGGGGGGCCCTCTCCTGCCGCCGATAAAAGTGATCTCGCTGCGAATCTGCTGCAGAGACCACTTTTATCTGAAAGAGAACCGCCGGCTCTTGAAGAAGATACCGGGGTTATGGTAGCTAGCTGCTACCATAACAACGGTATTTCTCTTCAAAGACAGGACGTATATAGTCGTCCTGCGGGAAGGAAGTGGTTAATTAAAATTAATTTATTATTTGTCATCTCCCTGCCTGGCCCCTTTCACACGCGCTGTCTGATCAGGTTCACCTGTCAGTTTTTCAGGCGGACCTGATTGGACCCTTAGCGGGAATATGGCGGTCTTGTGTCCCTGCATGGCAGGAAATAAAAGCAGTCACATTAGTTCTAGTCGTCTCTGTGTAAATTTAAGATTGGTTAATTTTTATATTGAAAATAAAGCTTTGTCGGTAGTTTAAAAAAAAAAAAAAAAAAAAAAAAAAAAAAAACCTGGCTCCTAACTTTTTTAGCTGGCTCCTAGATTCCAAGCAAATTTGTCAAGCCCTGCTTTATATATTTTTACATACATCCTTTTCCCTCCCTTTATTGCCCACCATATCCATGGTAACCACTTTTTGGACCTAGGGAGATCACTCCCTTGTGCTTCCCCCTGGTCCTTTCCTTTGATAGTATGTTTGTTTTGGGTTACGGATACGGCCTCCAACTCTGAGGAGAGGCATTGGGTGGAAAATTGTGACTTTGTGACTTATTTAAAGGCAGGTACTTATAGGGTGGTCCCCTCTCCTTCCTTCTAGCCAAGAAGAAAAAATTACCCGTATGCAAAATTTTATAACTATGAATTTTTTTTTTCCCTTCCCTTTCATTTGTTCAGCAAAAAAAATAAACCAGTGGTGAATAAATGCCACCAAAAGCTCTGTGTGGAAAAAAATTATAACATTTTCGTTTAGGTACAGTGTTGCATGACCGTGCAATTGTCATTCAAAGTGTGACAGCGCTGAAAATTGGCCTGGGCAGGAAGGGGGTAAAAGTGGGTAAGGTAGGTGGCCAAATAGAAATACAGGAGTTATGTCATTATTCTCACTGATGCATGAAGACATAGGAGTCTCTTCCAATGTGTATTACATGTGTGCCGTCATTCATGGACGGAGACGAAGGACCTGACTCATTTGTTATTTTTATACCCTGAGTGGCAATGTGTCAGCCGTGCAGCGTGGGACCAGCAATTATGTTATACTAATATTCTCTTCAAATTGCTGAAAAGATAGACAACTTTATCCAACGTCTTTTAAAGTGAACCTGTCACATAGAGATAGTGATGAGGACAGCGCCAATTTTCATGATGCTAGAGGGGTATAATTCTCATAATAGCCTGTGCAAAACCAAACGTCATACACACAGAAAATTAATAATCACTTAATAAATAAATGGTTAATATTAATAATAGAATTGTGAATAAATAAAATACATACTCCAAAAAAAATAGTAAAAACATAAAAATAAAAAAAATCAATACAGAATGTGCAAACTCAAACGTGTGCTATAAAAAAATAAAAATGCCCACAATAGTGTGAATCCAACAACACAATTTAATAGAAATAAGATTAAAAACACTCCCATCATGAGGTCAGTGGCAGGACACGCTGATGTCATCACGCATGCTGGTATTGTCAACCTGGACTGTTTTTTCCCCCCATATAGATAAGCACTTCTTTTGATTTTAACATGCAATTCGATTTCTATTAAATTGTGTTACTGTGATCACTTTATTGTGGGCGCCTGTATTTATCTCATAGAACATGCGTTTGACTATTGACATCCTGTATTGATTTTAGGGATGCACCGATAAGTCAGCCGCCAAAAATTATCGGCCGGAAATAGGGTTATCTGCGTTTTTTCCGATAGAAAAAAAAAAAAAAAAAAAAAAAAAAAACAGATAATGGCATGCTGCCCCCTATTCACTTCCACGCAAAACTGCGTCCCGTTGACTGACTACCGTTTTTTTTTTAGAGCCGACGTTTGGCTTTCTTGTGATAATAATAGATGCGGATAAGCAACCGCTTGATGGTTATTACAAGCAGCGGGTGGGGACATGTCGCTCTGCCCGGGCTCCCCTGTCCCTCCTGGAGGCCTGAGCGTGGTGGCTGGTTGGAGACCAGAACAAAGCCAGAATCAGCTTCGATCTGATCCCGGATCTAAAAACTCGGAAGTGATGTCAAAACGTCACTTTTAGTCTACTGGAGCCTTAAAAGGCTTCAGATTTGAAAAAAAAAAATTCAGTATTCGAAACTGCCAAACTTGGCGTTTTGAAAGCTTTTAAGTGCAAAAGAGGGATTTAGGGACTCCTAGACCCCAGATCCCTTCAAAAAAATACCTGACAGGCGACTATTGCTGTCACAAGGGATGTTTACATTCCTTGTGACAGCACTAAAAGTTATAAAAAATTAAATCAAAGCGCCCCATCCCTCCGAGCTTGCGTAAATGCATACATATGTCGCACCCGCAAATGTAAACGGTGTTCAAACCACACATGTGAGGTATTGCCACGATTGTTAGAGCGAGAGCAAGAATTCTAACACCCGACCTCCTCTGTAACTCTAAACTAATTTTTAAAGCGTCGTCTGTGGAGATTTTTAAGCACCGTAGTTTGTCGCCATTCCATAAGTGTGCGCATTTTCAAAAGCGTGACATGTTAAGCATCTATTTACTTGGCATAACATCATCTTTCACATTATACAAAAAAATTGGGCTAACTTTACTGTTTTGCCCCCCCCCCCAATTCATTGAAGTGTATTTTTTTCAAAACAAAATTGCGTTTGAAAGACCGCTGCGCAAATACAGTGCGACATAAAATATTGCAACAACAGCTATTTTATTCTCTAGGGTCTATGCTTAATAAAAAATTTATATATATATATATATATATATAAAATATATATATATATATATATATATATATATATATATATATATATAATATATATATATATATTTATTTTTTTATTTATTTTATTTATTTGGGGGGGGGGGGGGGGTTCCAAGTAATTTTCTAGCAAAAAAAAAATACAGATTTTAACTTGTAAGCAACAAATGTCAGAAATAGGCTTGATCTTCAAGTGGTTAAAAATGGTTGACGTTAAAAGAGTCAAGTCACTTTTAGTAATAAACTGCTACCATAAAATTGGCCCATAGTGAAACTGTAAAACTTGCTGTGGTCCATAAAGGTACCAGGGCAGGGGCGGGCCAAGTAGGCGGGATCTCCTTGCACATAAAATTTTTGCACAGTCATCAGGATCCTGTAAGAAGTAACTAGGCTAGCCAGGAAAGAACTGCCACACCTAAGATTTTATCATGGAAACCTTTATAGCTGGACTGCCCTCCTCTGTACAACACGATATTTAAGACAGAGCAGTGAAATCAACTAGAAGTTATCTCCTTTATACCAACGCCTCTGCCCAAAATGCGTGCTGCAGATTTTGCTCCTTGCCATAACAGCCGTCTCTGGAATGCCCAGACTCCGATCATGTCCATAATCCCCCCCCCCCCCCCCCCCCAAAAAAGACAAAACGTAACATCACCAATTGGTCGCACAGAGAACAGACGAATGGAAGAATAAATACCATTAAAAGTAGCCCTGCTGAGTGATTGGCTTCAAGTGTACCTAATACCAAAACTGACACTTACGGGTGTGTTTATAAAATATTTGCATGGCAGTCTGCCCAGTGAAAGTGCATGTACATTCGTTCTGTTTGAATCGCACACAAAAAAATTTAATGTTAGGCTAATTCCTTGGTTGGTCAAATGTTTTTTTTTTTATTTAAAATGGAAAATTCCACATTTGTTCACTAGATGGCGCCAAGTATACGACTTTCCTAAGATACTTAGCACTATCTAGTGGTCAAGTGTGGCATTTGTTTTTTTTATCAATATAAAAAAGGGAAATACCACATCGTCTAGTACAGTGGTCTCCAAACTGTGGCCCTTTGCCTGCCTTTATCCGGCCCTTGGGACACTACTCCTCCCACTGATACGAGACACTATTCTGCCAACTGACACCAACAATGGGGCACAATATCTCCCACTGACACCAATAATGGGGCACTATTCCTCCCAATGATGGGGCACTATTCTTCTCCCTAATATCAAATGTGGCAATTTTTACTCACACTAATGCCAGGAAAATTTCTACTCCCACTGACCCTAGTCCGGCCCCTCTAGGGTCTGAAGGACAATAAACTGGCCCTTTGTTTAGAAAGTTTAGAGACCTCTGGTCTAGTAAATGGCACTAGGAATTTTCTTATGATACTTAACACCATCTAGTGGAGTAATGTGGCATTCGTTTTTCATGGACTTTAAAAAAGTAAAATAGTGCCATCTAGTAGCCAAATGTGCCAAGTATACCAGGATATTTCTTAGGATACTTAGCACCATCTAGTGTCCAAACAAAGTATTTCTTGTGCAACCTCCTGGAGGGGGAATACATGGGTGCTTTGATTGTAGATGGAGTAATTGAAATTGCAATGAGATTGCAATGTTGCTTTTTCATACCCCAGGGGGTGTAAATGGTGGTACCCCCCCCCCCCCTTTTTTTTAAGCCTTAATCTTGTGTCATTTGCAAGATTAAGGCTTTAAAAATCAGAAATCACATCTGAAGACGACATTGGTGCCTGCATGTCGGGTTTCTTACAGAGGGCTTCCAGGAGCCCCGAACACTGGGACATTCTAACTTAACAACAGTCATCTTATAGTAGCAGGTTTGAACCCTCTTCGCTGCGTCCCCACTATTGACCAACCACTGGGAAGGGCGTCCCCACTATTGACCAACCACTGGGAAGGGCGTCCCCACTATTGACCAACCACTGGGAAGGGCAGCTGCACTTAGCAATACTGTAGTGCAGCAGGGAAGAGGCTAGAGTCAGTGACCAAAAGAACTGGTCAGGTCTTCATTTTACCTGTGACCCCATTGGGGTGATTTCTGACCCTGTGACACCAGGACAAGAAATGGACGCTCTACTCATCCCTGTATCTAAAACAAAATAAAAAGTCTTGACTGGAGCTGACCCGTAAAAAGGTAGTTTTTAGAGGCACTCATGTGACCCAAGGACTAGGCAGCCAAGATCCTATGGTCTGTCGGCTACCATGAGCATTGTGGTTGCACAGTGGCTATGCTCACTGCATGCTCGTCCTGAACGGCCCAGCTCAATATTTTCATTAGCCCTAAAAAAACTCAGGAGACATCAGGATTACAAAGTGCCACACTCTGCCTGTGTCTCACCGCCAGGTCACCTCACCAGGGCATTGAAGGGTTACTGTGGAGTCACCTCCTCACGCTCCCTTTCAAACAGACCCGGCAGATATTTCACATATTCTCTTCCTTGTTCCACAATGCTGCTGGTGGGAGTGTTCTGTTGGCCAAATTCCTTTCAGCAAGTCAACAGGTAGCATTTTAAAAGGAGGAACTGTCTCCCACAGTTTGTTCTGTATACTAGAAACAAAAGTGGACCTGTCACTTCTAAGTAACATCGTTTCATACCTACACACCTCTATTTACCAGCTTTTCTTTAGCTTTGTTGCATCAACGATATTGTTCTAGGTCTGGACAAGATAAGTCAGGCAAGATAAGGTAGGCTCACTGGTTCGCTTTCTGCCCTGAAGAGAAAACTCTTCAGGGCAGACAGTGAACCAGTGGGCCTACCTTATCTTGCGGGACTTATCTTGTGGGACTTAGAACAACCAGCTTTATCTAACCCCTGGGCACTCCAATATGTAAATATTGCTACAACTTGAGTCCATTTTTGGCCCCTCTCTCCCTATCTCTTGCACCATCTTCTTAGGCAGCGATTCCACCCATTGTATTTTGACAGGCCAACTGGAAGACAAAAGGAGTTAAAGAAGAACCTGGGCACTCCTACATAGAAATATCACCACAATGGTTCATATTTGGCCTTCCTCCTCTTGTCTCTTCTTCTTAGGCAACAATGCCGCCCATTTTATTTGGAAGGCCAACTGGAAGGCTTAGGGGTTGGAAGGTGGTGAGCCTAATATTGTACATGAAAGCTGTGGGGAATATCCTGCCACACTGAAGATAAAGGGAACGTGCAAGTAGGTGACTCCCGGTGCCTTCACTATGGACCTGGAGCACCTCGCCTGCTGAGACTTTCCTATCATACAACTTGAGACTCTGTTAGAGGGAACAAGGAACACATGGTCTTCTTCCAGGAAACAATAAAAACCCAGCAGGAGCGTTTATTCTTCCCTTCTTTATATCTGGGGCTACCATGGCCAGTCTGTGACTCTAGTACATCTAGGCAATTTGGATCAATAGAGGCAAAGCTCAACTCCTTTGGCAAACTTTTAGTAGATCATTTTAGATTTGTCTACACTTTATTATATTGTGCTACCAAGCAATATATTAAACAACCAAAATTAATCCTATGTACTATCATACAAGTGGGTCAAAAGTGAGTCGCCTACGGGAACAATGCGGCATAGTTCCAGGCATGGCCTTAAAACCAGAAGAACAGGTTTTGGAGAGAAGGCCCATGTAAAGAATGTTAGTTTGACTTCTAAAGACACAAATTGCTTTAGGTCTTTGCTCCTCTGCAGATACAGACATGTCAAAAATTCTTCATGGAAATGTCAAGAATATCTCCTCCCCCATGCTGTCACTTTACACACCTACTACTAGATATTCAGAGCAAAGATCTGCAGGATTGTTCACAAGCCAAAACTTCTTTTTCAGAGTGGGGAAGGAACAGAACCATTGTCAGGCACCAGAGACTGTAAACAACTGTATTTTCCATTCCTGCTTACTGGGGAATCTTTCTTAAAAAAAAAAAAAATAAAAACAAAATAAAAATGTTTTGTAATAAAAATTAGGAAAATCTTTCTGGCTTTTACTTCCTCTTTGTTCCCTGCAATGTAAAACATAATGCATACTAGCCCATTATGTGCCACTTACCTGCAGAAGAAGCCCGCGATGTCACGATGTCCCCGCATCCATCTTCAACCCCTCTTTCTTCCAGAGCCGTGGACTCGGGCTCTGTTACTGGCCAGAGTCGCGTGAAGTCATTCCCGCACAGGAACCGAAGTCACGGCACGGGCACTATAGTGCCCTTTCTTCAGTGCGCATGCGCCGATGATGTCGACTCAAGCGTATATGGCGAACGAGATATTTCCAGTACCTACAAGTAAGCCTTATTATACAAGCTTATATTATACAGGCTTACCTGTAGGGAAAAGTAGTTGTACAGGGTTGACAACCACTTTAAGGGGTACCAATACCCCTTAAATTTTCCTGAGAGAGAGAGTGGATATCTGCAGCCACCCTTATTATAAAGGGGGCTGCCAGATTCCATTATAAGTCCCTCCAATACCCCCCACATCCTTACTGAGGCATCAGATGTGGGGGGCGAGTCCTTTGTCCCTCAATATAAAGGTGCCTTGCCACCCCTATATTGCAAAGTAGGGCAGCACACTGGCTAAGCCGTTAGCACTTCCGCCTAGCAGCACTAGGGTCATCAGTTCAAATCCCAACCATGGTACTACCTGCCTGGAGTTTGCAGTTCTCCATGTGCCTGCGTGAGTTTCCTCCCACACTCCAAAGACATGTTGGTTGGCCAATTGGCTCCTGTTTAAACTGCCCTAGTATGTGTACAGTATCTCACACGAGTGAGTACACCCCTCATATTTTTAGTAAATATTTTTATCTCTTTTCATGTGACAACACTAAAGAAATGACACTTTGTTACAATGTAAAGTAGTGAGTGTACAGCTTGTATAACAGTGTAAATTTGCTGCCCCCCTCAAAATAACTCAACACACAGCCAATAATGTCTAAACCGCTGGCAACAAAAAGGAGTACACCCCTAAGTAAAAATGTCCAAATCGGGCCCAAATAGCCATTTTCCCTCCCCGTGTCATGTGACTTGTTAGTGTTACAAGGTCTCAGGTGTGAATGGGGAGCAGGTGTGTTAAATTTGGTGTTATCGCTCTCACTCTCTCATGCTGGTCACTGAAGGTTCAACATGGCACCTCATGGCAAAGAACTGAGGATCTGAAAAAAAAAAAAAAAGAAGAATTGATGCTCTACATAAAGATGGCCTAGGCTATAAGAAGATTGCCAAAACCCTGAAACTGAGCTGTAGAACAATGGCCTAGACCATACAGTGGTTTAACAGGACAGGTTCAACTCAGAACAGGTCACACTATTGTCGACCAAAGGAGTTGAGTGCATGTGCTCAGCGTCATACCCAGAGGTTGTCTTTGGGATATAGATGTAGGATTGCTGCCAGCATTGCTGCAGAGGTTGAAGGGGTGGGGGGTCAGCCTGTCAGTGCTCAGACCATACGTCGCACACTCCATTAAATTGGTCTGCATGACTGTCGTTCCAGAAGGAAGCCCCTTCTAAAGATGATGCACAAGAAAGTCCGCAAACAGTTTGCTGAAGACAAGCAGACTAAGGACATGGATTACTGGAACCATGTCCTGTGGTCAGATGAGACCAAGATAAACTTATTTGGTTCAGATGGTGTCAAGCGTGTGTGGCGGCAACCAGGTGAGGAGTACAAAGACAAGTGTGTCTTACCTACAGTCAAGCATGGTGGTGGGAGTGTCATGGTCTGGGGCTGCATGAGTGCTGCCGGCACTGGGGAGCTACAGTTCATTGAGGGAACCATGAATGCCAACATGTACTGTGACATACTGAAGCATAACATGATCCCCTCCCTTCGGAGACTGGGCCACAGGGCAGTATTCCGTCATGATAACTACCGAAAACACACCTCCAAGATGACCACTGCCTTACTAAAGAAGCTGAGGGTAAAGGTGATAAACTGGCCAAGCATGTCTCCAGACCTAAACCCTATTGAGCATCTGTGGGGCATCCTCAAATTGGAAGGTGGAGGAGAGCAAGGTCTCTAACATCTACCAGCTCTGTGATGTCATCATGGAGGAGTGGAAGAGGAGTCCAGTGGCAACCTGTGAAGCTCTGGTTAACTCCATGCCCAAGAGGGTTAAGGTAGTGATGGAAAATAATGGTGACCACACAAAATATTGATACTTTGGGCCCAATTTGGACTTTTTCACTTAGGGGTGTACTCACTCTTGTTGCCAGTGGTTTAGACATAATGGCTGTGTGTTGAGTTATTTAGAGGGGACAACAAATTTACACTGTTATACAAGCTGTACACACACTTTGCTACAATGTAAAGTGTCATTTCTTCGTGGTGTTGCATGAAAAAATATATTTACAAAAATATGAAGGGTGTACTGTATGTATGAATGTGAGTTAGGGACCTTAGATTGTAGGCTCCTTGAGGGCAGGGACTGACGTGAAAGTACATTATACAAGTAAAGCGAGTCAATTGACAGTACTATATAAATACCTGAAATAAATACTCCTCCAATGAGGAAAGGCATGTGGCCAGGTCTTCTACAGGAAGGGAGCAATGGGGGGTGGGTCAGCACAGTCATTGCCCTCCCCTCCCTGGCCACATAGGCTGCATAACAGGCCTAACTAAACTGGTCAGGTTCTCTCATTCCTATCACACCCATGGTCATCTGGTGTTCATGTTGCAAATTTCTAAATTTTGATAGTGCTGCCTTTTCTCTTGCTGGAATTCACTCCTTCCTTCTTTCACTTTGCCGCACCCTTGATTGCATTATTTTTTTTTTTCCCTTCTTGATATTCCACAAGACAAAAAGATGAAACTCCAGCCTTTCCTTGAGACAGCACACCCATACTGGCCCCCCCTTTTCTCAACACACCCCATCCCTGCCAATGTATACACCTCTTTCAAAACCAAAGAACACCACTTCAACCCATGCCCCATCTTCAGCATACTAAACCACGATAACAACTTCCCCTCTCTATCTCACTTTTAGCAGACTGTTGAGCAATGAAGGTTGACTTTAACCACGTTTCTTAAAGGAACGTTTCTTTTTTTGACCTGCCCAGTTCCCCAGACCAGTCTGACAAACTTCTGCTGTAGTAGCAAAATACTTGTTTTGACTAAACATAAATGGAAACAGAATTGTATTTGAGCCTATTTTTTCATGTTATACACTATGGCACAGTTTGTTACGTTAATAAAAAGCAGATGTGAAATACTGTAGGATACAACTGGAAAAAGCCTAAACATACGTGCGTACCGATGGGAGTATGGCTGTTGCCCAACATTGGCAGCCCATATGTCTTTGATTAACAGAGCTGGAAGTGATAAGCTCATCGTAAACAAGCATTAAAAAGCAACAAAATACTTCTCGTAGAGCTTGTAATGTGCAAATTAGAAAAAGGAATGTACTTCTATCTAGTAAGATCGTGCCTGAATATAAATTGATCAGCTATAACAACTTTATGATCACTCATTCAATGCTGAGTAGGTATCCCCTTTGCCACCAAAGCTGCCCATACTGCTGCCAAAAACACCCCTCACCCATCGAGCCATGGACACCACTAGATCTCTGAAGGTATGCTGTGGTATCTGGCACCATGCCGTTCAGTAGCAGATCCTTTAAGTCCTGTAAGTTGCAAGGTGGGGCCCTCCATGGATCGGACTTGATTTTCCAGTGCACCCCACAGATGCTCAATTGGATTGAGATCTGGAGGCCAAGTCAACACCTCCAACTTGTGTTCCTCAAACCATTATTGAAACGTTTTTGCATTGTGGCAGGGCACATACTGCTAAGGGAATGCTGCTTTCATGAACTGGTCAGCAACAATGTTTAGGTAGGTGTTACGTGTCAAGTAACATCCACATAAATGGCAGAATCAAAAGGTTTCCCAGCAGAACAATGCCCAAAGCGTCACACTGCCTCAGCCGGCTTGGTTTCCTTCCATAATGCATCCTGGTGCCATCTCTTCCCCAGGTAAAAGATGCACAAGCACCCGACCATCATGATGTAAAAGAAAAATGATATTCATCAGATCATACAACTTTCTTCCATTCCTCCATGCCCATTGTAGGCACTTTGGGCTGTGGACACGGGTCAACATGGGCATCCTGATTGTTGTATATGGGTCTGCTCAGCCTTAAACCAAACGGTGAGACCCATTTTTTATGTTTTCAGCACATCAATTTCAGGAAAAACAGGTTTACTTGCTGCCTAATATATCCTACCAACTTTAAGATGCCATTGTAACAAGATAATCAAGGTTATTTACTAAACCGGTCAGTGGTCATATGCATTTCCCTGGTGGTTGGCAACCATACTTGCAAAGCCTGTGTAGGAAAACTTTTAGACCCACGTTTGGGGTGTATCGAAAAAGAACATCTCCACCACTCCAATGGAACAAAAAGTGACATCTCATCTCAAGCTGCAACACAATACCATCCACCTTCTCACTCTATAGGTTACTGGAACCACCTTCCACTATCTCAGAAGTTTTTAAAAACTTCTTACTTGCTACCTGGCATCATTTTTATTCCTGGTCGATATCCATGGTAGCATATTTCTAAGTTGAGGTTCCTCCTTTTGATCCCACAGGAATAGACCATGTATCCATTATTATGTATCACAAATATTAGGTATAAACCAAACTCCAATGAAAAATAGAGGGGTCTTAGGGCACTATGGTGCTAAGGCCAACCAGGAAAATCTATGCTCTAGAGCGTTTGGTGGAGAAGAGCCAAGCCCATCTACATCTTTTCAAAACACCCACCAATTAGATTGAACTTCCTCAGGAGATTTCCAGATTAACCATCTGAATTACCAACCACTTAAAGCATCAAGACTGGACAGGAGTGACACATTAATAGCTCCTGTACTGTACTGGACTTCATACTCATCTCCTAGATGGTTTTCCTCCGGTTTATGCCATTTTGCTTGATGATGTACTTTGATCGAATCGTGGCACACTGTCAGCTTTACCAAATGTGTTTTATTTTATGGAGTGCTCTATGTTTACAGTGCTTTAAAGAGAACCTGACATAATTGTGGCAAGTGACAGAGTCTTTGCCCCCTTCCCCACTTACCTTGTCAGATTTCCCCAATTGTTCCTGACTGTCGCAGCCAGCACCAAAATCCCTTGTGTTGGACACTAATGCCCCGTACACACGGTCGGACTTTGTTCGGACATTCCGACAACAAAATCCTAGGATTTTTTCCGACGGATGTTGGCTCAAACTTGTCTTCCATACACACGGTCACACAAAGTTGTCGGAAAATCTGATTGTTCTGAACGCGGTGATGTAAAACACGTACGTCGGGACTATAAACGGGGCAGTGGCCAATAGCTTTCTTTTCTTTATTTATTCTGAGCCTGCGTGGCACTTTGTCTGTCGGATTTGTGTACACACGTTCGGAATTTCCGACAACGGATTTTGTTGTCGGAAAATTTTATATCCTGCTCTCAAACTTTGTGTGTCGGAAAATCCGATGGAAAATGTGTGATGGAGCCTACACACGGTCGGAATTTCCGACAACACGCTCCGATCGGACATTTTCCATCGGAAAATCCGACCGTGTGTACAGGGCATAAGGGGAGTAATGACATTACTTCCCTGGTCATAGTGCAGTGCATGGGCTTTGCTGCAAGACCTGGCCACTGTCACATACTACTCAATACCTAGAAGCACTGGAAACGCAGGACAACTAAATTAAGGAGCATTGGAGGAGCTTAGCTACGAGCAGGGGTGTTGCTAGGGGGTGGCTATTGGGGCTATAGCCCTGAATCTGGGGCCCATAGCCCCGAGCCTCTTGCCGCAGGGTCCCTGCTTAACCAGCGCTTCAATCACCCTGACACCATATAAACCATGGTGCCACGATGATTGGAGCGTCAACACCAGCCATTGCCCGCGAAATATAGCTTACCACCAGCGTGCCCCCCCCCCCCGCGCGGGCCTGCAAAAAGGTTGGTGATCACTGCTATGGGCTCTAGCCTCAGATCTTTTGCAGACCTATCAACGCCCCTGGCTACGAGGAAAGGTTTACTAAACGAAATATATTTACCCACCCTTGTAATGGTTCTTTAACTGGGTCATAACTCTGGGAGAGGTGAGAGGCATTTCCTGATCATGTGATCACTGACTGGCTGTCACAGTAGTCACATGATGGGAAGGCCATCCTGCCAGCACCCAATCATAAACAGAGATGGGGAGCGGTCGGTGACTGCTCAGTCACTGCGCTGGGAGCACACAAAAAGCACGCTCTCAGCGGTCATGGATGCATATGTGCAGTATTTGGGTGTTGAGGCCCACCTTCCCCTGTCAATGTACAAATGCATTATGTAGTCAGCGAGAGAGATTAAGAAGGAGGATTTAATTCTTTTGTATACCATAAAAAAGTTGTTCACCCCGTTTAAGACGCATAGAAATGCGCAAAAATTTTTTCATGGCTTCTGATATTTAAAAAGACATAAAATTGTAGTTGGACCACCACTTCAACGAGAGCCTGAGTCTTTAACACGAACCCAGGCCTACAAGGGGTTTTCTGCATGACAAAGTTCCTTAAAAAAAAAATTTAAAAACTCAATTCACAGAGTTTTAACTGAAGGATAAGAATCTTTACTTTAACCTCAGACTAATGGGTTTAAAATAAAAATAACTCAGTAATAAGGAGCCTGGTGTGCTGGTTTTCAGACGGTTTTACTAATCCTTATTGAATTTGAAAGAAAAAAAAAAAGGGGGGGGGGGGGGGGGGGAGGTACAAATGAGCTACAGAACCAACAATCAGATTGAAAGAGTGTCCACCACAGAGGACTAGAGTTTAAGCTTAGGTACTTGAACACAGGAAAACATTACATGTAAATATAGTAGAAAGAGATAAAAGGAACGAGGAATAGGAGGAGAGAAGAGAAAAAGGAGAACAGGCCAAGTAGAGTTAAAAAAAAAAAAAAAAAAAAAAGGGAAGAGAAGGATCTAGCTCTGCTCGGCTCTGAGCCCAACTTCCCATCATAACTCCCAAGTCATGCAGGGGACTGTAGATATCTAATCTGGGGATTCCAGATTTTTTCAAATCTGGTGTGTTTATTGTGGGGAAAACTAGCCAGTTTTTCCTGGAGCATTATCCAAGAAGGTTTGTTCTTAGTTGCGGCTATCTCCACCACTGGAGGTTTCCAAGCGTTCATGAGAAGACATCTTTGCGGCTAGAAGAATGTTAAAAAAAAAAAAAAAGGGAGGGATCAGGCATATGTAGGAACATCATCTGCCAAAATTGCTAAAAAGTGCTGTTTTAGCCTTTTTAACAAAATTAACAGAGGTCACAGAGGGGATCGGGGTAAATACTCTGGTCCAAAAACAATGGAATTTCAGACAAGTCCACCGAAACTTGGAACATGGTGCCCTCCAGTCTGCAGCCTCTGAAACATTGAGGGGAGGCATCAGGAAAGATCTTGGCAAGTCTTGATGGCACCATATACCAAATGAGGCAAAACTTTGCAATTAGCTTCTACATGTGTGGCATTGGGGATCCCCTTGTGCCCCATGATAGACCATCTGGACCAGTCCTCCCCATCGATCTCTATTCCTAAATCTGCTTCCCACGCCAAGTGGTGGGGTAACTTAGTCGCAGTCATACCCTGTTTCCCCCGAAAATAAGACCTAGCGTGATTGTCGGTGATGGCTGCAATATAAGCCCTACCCCCCAAATAAGCGCTAGATAAAGTCCTTGTAGATCTTATTTTCAGGGTAGGGCTTATTTTCGGGGAAACAGGGTAGGGCTTATTTGGGGGGTAGGGCTTATATTGTAGCCATCACTGACAATCACGCTAGGTCTTATTTTCGGGGGAAACAGGGTAGAAAGAAGAAGAAAAAAAAACAACCCCCCCAGCCAACGTCCCAAATAGACCTGTTTTCGAATAAAGACTTTGTTGTAATGTCATCTGTGGTCTGTTTAAGGGAGCGCCTGGTGTGTTAGTTTTGTGAATTGAACTTTTGGACAGTTACCTAAAACAAAGACATAAGCGTAGCTGTGACTGGTGCCCAAAAGAGAAGACCACACGCAGAGATAACGTATACTTGTGCCTGACTTCCAACGCCACTACAGCACTGTGTTTTCCTATTAGCGCTCAGAGATTCCTAATTGTAAACTAACTTAGAGCCAGATAAAGCTATTTTCCATATTAAACAGACACTGGGTTATTCCCGGTCATCTTTGCTGATGGTTGTATTAAAGTGATTGTAAGGGTTTGTTAAAAACATACATATCATACTTCCACTGTGCAGCTCGTTTTGCACAGAGTGGCCCTGAACCTCGTCTTCTGGGGTCCCTCGGTAGCGCTTATGGCTCCTCCCCACATCAGATAACCCCGTGGGTTATCTGATGTGGGGAGAAGCGCTCTCCTGGGGGGTTGCCTCGCACCCGAGTCCAGCATTCGGCGTCTACAGAGGCCGAATGCAGGACCCGGTCCAGCCCCCCCCAAGGCTCGCGTCATTGGATTTGATTGACAGTAGCAGGAGCCAATGGCTGCGCTGCTATCAATCAAGAGCTGAGAACCCTGGGCAGAGAGACAGCGCATCCCCGTGGGTCAAGTTCTAGGGCTCGGGTAAGTAAAACGGGGGTTGGTTGATCACTGCCAGGTGTTTACAACCCACGAACCTTTACAACCCATTTAACGTCCTGTGTTTTTAGAAGGTCAACAATGGTGGGTTTCCTCTAAAAATGTAACTTTTCCTTTAGGGGCTGCCCTTAAATATAACCATACTTCCCTCGTACTGGTAAAATAACGGTTGAGCTGATACCTTATTGCTCCTCATTCCCCCTACAGCTGGTGCTCTGGGATGTGGGTGGGTCTTTGCAGTCCTTCTGTACAATGTAGGACTGGTAACCATGCATTGAATGTGATGGCCGAAGAGCTGCTGATGAAGTGAAGGGGCTTTGGGGGACTGGTCACACAAAAAAGGAAAAAAAAGTAGGTGGAAGTAAAGAATATACAAGGTAATATGTATTCATTTCTGCCCCCCCCATAGCCAAATGAGCATTTAACCCAAGCAGTGCAGGGCAGTAGGGCTGCCATTAAAACCAGCCATGTTTGACAAGTAGCAGAAAATTGAAATGCATCTAAAACCAATTATTTTTTTGATAGGTTAGGGAAGGGCAAGGAGAAAACAGATACACAATATTGGTATAATGTTCCGCACTAAACCATCTGATGAAAAAGACTAAAAGTTAAAAAATTTTAATGAAAAGGCCTGCATCATAGGGAAGGGCAAGACCTGCTTTAAGGTTTTTAATAACGTGTGTACACCCATGGGTAAGAATTGTCCTCACTTCTTCCGATGGGGACACCTATTCTGGAGACATCGAAGAGGATTAACATATACTACTCCCTTTAGAGAGCGTTCCTTTTGCTTCCCGTTGCTTCTATCGGGACAGGAGACCAAGGGAAATTTTCCCAATGGGAAGATTTTTTTTAATCTTCAATATTTTTGCATACATTCAAAAAAAAGTTTACATACACCACCCACTCCTCCCCCCAGAAAAAAAAAAAATGATATACGTCTTCTGAAATCAGAGGGCTTGTAGAATAAAACAATGGTAGATGCATTTTGTTATGCGGCATGATATTTGCAAAACTGGTTGTCAAACCTGTATTTTTAGTAAAACAATTGAGGAGATTGCTTACAATTTAAACAATTAAATTGATACCATACATGTCGAGCCTAAGGGTACTTTGCGCACAGTACGGATGTTTGAACATCAGTATTCTTGGTCAAAGCTGGTCCAAACAAACGGTTTCCTTCACCAATAGGTGCCTGCTTGGAGTGCTGGATAAACTGTATGTCGCAAGGAAAAACAGCAGCCGTGTTCCACCACATAAACCTCTTCAGGGCAGGGAACCAGTGCTCTGGCTCAGGTGCCTCCACACTCCAGTAAGGATCCATCAATAGAATAGCCAGCTACTCTGTGTCATCCATGAGTGCAATTCTTTATTAACTACATACACCGACGCGTTTCGGCTAAGCAGCCTTACTCATAGCTGTATGTGGCACCAGCTCTCAGAACAAAATTGGAGTCATACTGAGCGCTGCTCAGCCATTCATAGGGAGCTTTGTATTTTTAGGAGTACAAGGCTTCCTCTGATTGGCTGAAGTGTAGAAGTTGACACATTTCGTCTCAAACTCCATCTTAGCCAATCACAGGAAGCCATTATATTAACTGATTAAATAAAATAATGCTTCCTGTGAATGCACTCAGTCCGACACGATTTTGTTCTGGGAACAGGAGACTAAATTCCTGCTCCACGTTATGCTGTACATAACAGGCTAGATACGTTTTTTAAAAGCAAACCCATATTTTTGGCTAATGCAAAAAAAAAAAAAAAAAAAAAAAAGTAAAAAAAAAAAAAAAAAGTGGTTATTAAAAGTGAAACTTTACCTAAAAAGGGAAGCTCCTCTTTATGACCTCTTTATGACCCCCTCCCCCTCTTTTGGCCCTTTTTGGCAGGTACCCACTCCCACTGGAATCGCCTAGGGCCCTAGGCGAAGCCCATTTCCAATACCTCCTCCCCTCCCCCCTGCAACCTCCTGGAACACATCCCAGGACGCTGCGGGTCCATTCACAAAGCATAGTGCGACTCACGTATGCGGGAAGCCAGCTGTGCAGCTGCAAGGAGTCACAGCTGGCTTCCCATAGTAAACATGGCAGCGGAGAGACCTGAAGACCGGCGAAGATCCATCCCCACCTGAGGACAGCCCTGGATCCCTGGAAAGGTAAGAGTCCTTTTATTTTAACCAGTACTTGTAGATAAGGACTTTTCATTTTTTATTTTATTTTTTTAATCAAACTGAAGACCCGCTTTATATGCCATCAAAAGAAAGTTACGCGTCTCATTAAAATTATATCAAATTCCTTTCGTGTACAGTGTTAAATGACGAAGTAATAAGTCAAAGTATCACAGCACTGAAAACAGACAAAATGTCCTACTAATGAAGGGGTATTAGAGGCTGGCACTCAAGTGGTTAATGTTGCGCAGTACTTCCGCAGCTCACGGTCTGGCAGAGAAGGGTTGGCTCGCCCAACCTGGCACTATACCACCACTTGGCGTTCCCTACGGGAGCCAAAACCCATCCAGTGACACAACTGCAAGGACATCCGCTATATAGGAATCAGATATTCAAGCCTCTTGAAGCTCTTTGACGGGGTAGAGAAAGGAGCTGGACGGGAGTGACAGGTTAATAGCTCCAGTACTGGATTTCATGCTTATCTTCTGGCGGGCATTCAAAGACCAGAATAACATTATAGGGAAATACTTGTGGAGTGTGGAATTCAGGAGGGCTTTCTTCCTGTTTTAGGTCATTTTGATGGAATCGTGGCACGCCGTCAGCTTCGCCAAATGCATTTTATTTCCTGGAGTGCTGCATATTTACAGAGCTTTAAAGAGAACCCGTCACCTTTCCCCATTCAGCGCCCTTGCCCCCTTTCCCACCAACCTTGCCAGAGCCCCCCCGTCACTCCTGAGTCCGTCTCCGCCGACACCAAAATCCCTTGTGTTGGTCACAAAGGGGCGTAATGACATCACTTCCCTGGTCACGTTGCAGTGCACGGGCCTTGTTGCAAAATCTGGTGACTGTCACAAGGGGTCCTCCTTACCTGGAAGCACCAGCTATTGTTGCTAGAGGCAGGAGCAACAAGGGAGCATCTTAGATTCGAGGGGACCCTTTAATAAACCATTGTCCCTTTGCCCTGAATGGCTCTTTAGGCTTCATTTTCACCATGCAGGTGCTACAGCGTCCGTTGCGTGTAGGGCAGCCCGTTCGCTTTAAACGGGACACCCCACACACAAGAAATGTGCAAAAGAAATTCTGTACTATTTTGCAAAGGTCCGCCGCTCTGGAACGCAAGGTGCTGTGGCTAGCGGATGCATGGAGTTGCCATTAATGAACTCTGGTCCTAGTTCCACTTTAAAAACAAGTCATATGAGCAAAAAATAAAAAATAAAGAAGAATCCGGGATCTTATGGTCAGCATATGACAGACATTAACATCTTTCATTATAAGGAAGAGCTTTAAAGCTTTGTGTCATGTATATTTCTCCTTGAATCTTGGTGTACTTTGTTTCTTTCTCCCAGATCTGTGCAGTACTCCAATGTGAGACTTTCCCTCTGTGCAGGAGCTTCCTGTAATAAGGACCGCTCACTGCTGCTCTCTCTTCTTGGGCAGAGTGACTGGTCTTGTCTCCGCCCCCTACTGTAGTTTTCTACAGGCAGCCTGTAGTGGATGGAGCCTGCTGGGCCCCTCCCACTTCTCTACTCTCTGCGCATACAACGTACAGCACAGTGATTGGGTGGCTGCTCTTTTTACAAGGTAATATCTGGGTTTGTAAAGACATTTGATACATAAAAAAGTTTATTTAGCAAAAAATAAAAACCCAGTGGTGAGTAAACATTACCAAAAGGAAAGCTCTATTTGTGTGAAAAAAAAAACAAACATTCATATGGGTACAGTGTTGCACAGCACAATTGTCAAAGTGTAAAAGTGCTGAAAGCTGGCCTGGGCAGGAAAGGGGGTAAAAGTGCCCAGTAGGCAAGTGGTTAAGGCAATGGGCTGCCCTATGCACCCCATTTTGGCCCTTTTTTGTAACACATAGACTACCTTTGCCTATTAGGGCTCATTTACTTCTTTGCAGGGTGTTAAGTTGCTCGCTAACCCACGATGCATTAAGGCAGCCCTTTCAACACAAATACACAAAAACCTCTCTCAAATCCAGCAAAAAAATCATACATGACCCTTTTTTTTTTGTGGCATGCTACAATGCAGATGGAGTGGCACATGTCACATGCTTTACCATGATTCAGAAAGCTAAAACGGGCCCTGAACACTTGGGGCGGGGGGTTATTAGAGCCAGTGTTGAGTTTTTAAAGCTTATGGTCATTTCTCCTGACTTCCTGCTGTTGTCACCTGTACAGGAAGTGGAGCAAAATGTGTTAAGTTCCCCCATTCATTCTATCCAACGCTATAAAAAAACTTTACACACTGCTGGCACATGCGGTACATTAATCCTTTCCTCTGTTCTAGAACAGTCAGCATCATCTGGATAATAAGCGATTACAAAAGCAAAGGTTTTTTTTTTTTTTGTTTTTTTTTAAATCGCTCTTAGGAAACATGGATTCCCCAAGCATAAAAGGGATAGGTAGCCCATCCTCCTCCTAATGGCTGACTCATAGCAACTCTCTGCTACAGCAAAGAAAATACGTGATTGAAGTACACATGTTGTTAATTTTTTCTTCTGAAAAATACAAGTTGCCTGGCTGCCACGCTGAATAATAAAAGGCTTCAACACTTTCTCAGTCCCCGATCAGAACAAGGATGTTGTCCAGAAGATCCGAATTCACCTGGCACAGTCTTGTTCCATGTCAGTAACTCTGAAAGCATTGACGCTACAGACAGCCAGGAAATGAGCATTTTCCAAATAAACTCAGTAAAGGCAGCTTCCAGTGTTTCTGTCAAAAGTATACAATGAATGTAGATTAAATGTAGATTAATCAGCGACAACAGAAAATAATAAGTAAAAAGCAATCTGTACATTGCTTTCAACTTCTCAGCAACACGTGATATTACTTCGCACAAAGACATCCTTTTCCTGTATCTATAGGTTCTCTCACACACAGGAAATTGCGGTGACACCGCACTCTGTCTGGGCCTGACAAAGGTCTGTCACATGTTCGGCTCCTGTTGCCCATAGCAACCATATTAGGATGTTCACTCCACCATACTGAACTATAAGCCAGTGCAGGCTCTTCCTTTTCAACTGTGCAGCACTGAAACTGGTCACACCTGGTACAATGTACTGGAGGTTTATCAATAAATATATATTGCCAGGCCCTACATGACTGGGCAGAAAGACAGTCGCTTAAGCCTCATTCACGCTGGCAGTGGCATACATACGCTTAGGCCTCATTCCTGCTGGCAGTGGCATACATACACTTAGGCCTCATTCACGCTGGCAGTGGCATACATACGCTTAGGCCTCATTCACGCTGACAGTGGTATACATACACTTAGGCCTCATTCACGCTGGCAGTGGCATACATACGCCTAGGCCTCATTCACGCTGGCAGTGGCATACATACGCCTAGGCCTCGTTCACGCTGGCAGTGGCATACATACGCCTAGGCCTCGTTCACGCTGGCAGTGGCATACATACGCCTAGGCCTCGTTCACGCTGGCAGTGGCATACATACGCCTAGGCCTCGTTCACGCTGGCAGTGGCATACATACGCCTAGGCCTCGTTCACGCTGGCAGTGGCATACATACGCCTAGGCCTCGTTCACGCTGGCAGTGGCATACATACGCCTAGGCCTCGTTCACGCTGGCAGTGGCATACATACGCCTAGGCCTCGTTCACGCTGGCAGTGGCATACATACGCCTAGGCCTCGTTCACGCTGGCAGTGGCATACATACGCCTAGGCCTCGTTCACGCTGGCAGTGGCATACATACGCCTAGGCCTCGTTCACGCTGGCAGTGGCATACATACGCCTAGGCCTCGTTCACGCTGGCAGTGGCATACATACGCCTAGGCCTCGTTCACGCTGGCAGTGGCATACATACGCCTAGGCCTCGTTCACGCTGGCAGTGGCATACATACGCCTAGGCCTCGTTCACGCTGGCAGTGGCATACATACGCCTAGGCCTCGTTCACGCTGGCAGTGGCATACATACGCCTAGGCCTCGTTCACGCTGGCAGTGGCATACATACGCCTAGGCCTCGTTCACGCTGGCAGTGGCATACATACGCCTAGGCCTCGTTCACGCTGGCAGTGGCATACATACGCCTAGGCCTCGTTCACGCTGGCAGTGGCATACATACGCCTAGGCCTCGTTCACGCTGGCGATGGCATACATACGCCTAGGACTCATTCACACTGGCATACAAAAGCTTAGGCCTCATTCACACTGGCAGTGGCATACATACGCCTAATTCACGCTGGCAGTGGCATACATACGCCTAGGCCTCGTTCACACTGGCGATGGCATACATACGCCTAGGACTCATTCACACTGGCATACAAAAGCTTAGGCCTCATTCACACTGGCAGTGGCATACATACACTTAGGCCTCATTCATGCTGGCAGGGGCATACATACGCCTAATTCACGCTGGCAGTGGCATACATACACCTAATTCACGCTGGCAGTGGCATATACGCCTAGGCCTCATTCACGCTGGCAGTGGCATACATACGCCTAGGCCTCGTTCACACTGGCAATGGCATACATACGCCTAGGACTCACTCACACTGGCAGTGGCATACAAAAGCTTAGGCCTCATTCACGCTGGCAGCGGCATACATACGCTTAGGCCTCATTCACGCTGGCAGCGGCATACATACGCTTAGGCCTCATTCACGCTGGCAGTGGCATACATACGTCCCAGATAATTATGTAAGGCTACACTGACACTAATCTCCTGCACTTGGTTTCGCACGAGGCTCATGTGAATATAGCCTTAGGTAGGTTCTTGGATTACCTGACCATCGGTGAACCTAAATGGTGTTCCATGATGTATTTGTTTCATGGGGTGACTAAAAAACACTGGATCAGTTACAGCCAATATCAAATACTGGGGCAGTTATTAGACCTACAAAGTGGGTTCTGAGATCAGTGCCTCATATTTGTGGAACAGCAGATCCCAGCCAGCCATGGACATGCTGAGACTTGAAAGTTCAAACAATGGAAGAGAGAAACCACATTTGTCTACATGTTACAGCATGACTTTTCTTTTTTAACCATGCAACTGAGGACATGTGTACATCTGTGCGTGGCGTTAACGCACGTTTTACCACGTGTAATAAGACACAGAATTAAAGTGGAATTCCAGGTATGGGTATGTTTACATGGTTGGTCCAGCTTGGGTCAATGCAACTCTGTATATTGCATATCTGTGGGATCCCTGTGGAAGCTGGAAATCACCGAAGTAGTCACCAGTACTAGAGTGATCCTCACTGGCTTTCGGGTCCCATGCCGAGTGGCTGCCCTGCTGCTTAGTGAACACGGGGGGGGGGGGGGGGGGTCAGAGAACACTTTGCGTTCAGTGACTGGATGAGGTGAAGATCGTAACATCACCGCCCCAATTTGTCCACTCAGAAAATGCTTTGCAATAAAAAAAAGAAAAAAAAAAAAAAATCAATCATCGGGGACTGAGCTTCAACCTATACCACCAAAGCACAAGAAAAGTCGCCAAATAGAAAATTGTTCAGGTTTTAGTCTTCTACTTAAAGTGGTGTTCCGGCCGAAATGATACTTTTTAAATAAAAATACCCCTATAATACACAAGCTTAATGTATTCTAGTAAAGTTAGTCTGTAAACTAAGGTCTGTTTTGTTAGTTTATAGCAGTAGTTTGTTATTTTATAAACTTACAGCAGGCCGTGGCCATCTTAAGTGTGGGCATCTGAAGCCAGACTGTATTTCTTCCTGATCTCATCCTTGCAGATCTCGCACATGCTCAGTGCAGCACAAGCAGTGGAATAGGTTTCAGGTCAGGTTTCCATAGCAACGGCAGTTTCAGAGGAAGTTGCCGCCCCTTCCCAGAAGGCATTGCAAACAGGAAATGATGCGATGGGCCGCGGCCAGGGAGGAGGAAGTGAAAAATGAATACAGCAGATATACAGTAGGGGCTGAGAAAAAAAAATTAAAAAATATCCAATTCGTTTACAGTGCACAGTTTAGTGAGGGATGCTGAAGAGTTGTAAAAGTGGGTGGAACTCCACTTTAAACAGCCGCATACAGAAACCCATACAACACAGACACTATGAGGGGAAAAAAAAAAAACAACAACTCAAGAAAAAAAATGACGACCATTTCCAGAAATGGAAGCAGCAACCGCAGAGATGTCTAGCAGAATCCCCTTTTGATACCACAACAATCCCCCTTGAAGACCCCAAGCTGTCATTTAAAAAGTTAACCGTGCCGAGCCCTTGTCTTCAGCTTTTTAAAGTAAATGGAAATCCTAGCTCAGCCATTCTCAACTAGGGTTCCTCCAAAGGTTGCCAAGGTTCCTTAAGCTGTGGCCGTCTGACCCCCCCCCCCCCCCCAAATCTTAATCTGCCCGCAAAGTTCAAGGGGCAATGCCACTTGCCAGAGCCAGTGGCCTTAACCCCAATGGGGGGGGGGGGGGGGCAGTCATCCCATTGACCACCACTGTAAAGGGGGCACACTTCTTACTGACCACCAATGTAAGGGGCAGTCTTCCCATTGACCACCACCCTAAAGTGGGGGTTGTTCTTCCCACTGACCACCATGAGGGGGGCATCCTTCCTACTGACCACCAAAATAAGGGGGGCATTTCTCCCCATTGGCCACCACAACCATAAAGGGGGCAATTTCTCCCCATTGGCCACCACAACCATAAAGGGGGCAATTTCTCCCCATTGGCCACCACAACCATAAAGGGGGCAATTTATCCCCATTGGCCACCACAACCATAAGGGGGGCAATTCTCCCCATTGGCTACCACTAACACTGAATTTCTTTTAGCAAGGGTTCCCTATAACCTGAGAATTATTTCATGGCTTCCTCTCGGGTAAAAAAAACTAAAGAGAGGGCATCCTTCCTACTGACCACCAAAATAAGGGGGCGTTCTTCCCATTGGCCACCAGCATAAACGGGGATACTTCCTATAGGCCACCACTGTAAGCAAAAGTCTTCCCATAACCACTGTAAGGGGGGCAATTCTCCCCATTGGCCACCACAACCATAAAAAGGGGGCAATTCTCCCCACTGGCCACCACTGTAACACTGAATTCCTTTTAGCAAGGGTTCTCCAAGACCTGAGAATTGTTTCATGGGTTCCGCTCAGGTAAAAAAAAAAAGTTGAGAAAGACCGCTCTAGATTAATTACATTTAGTTTACTGAAGAAGTCAGCATCTGATTATTTTCACTTTTTCTCATCCATTGTAAACTCTGCTGATCCCCTGCAGCCTCTTAGCAGTCACTTCCTGTTTACTTAAACTTACACACACACCATTGACGGCTGCATGCCATTTCTAAGGGCGGGGTTCCTGATGGAGACAACAGAGGATCGTGTCTGCAGAACGTGTTTAGAATAGAGAACGCGTCCCATGCTTGGAACAAACAGATCTTACAGAAAAGTTAAAAAAAGGGGCAGACCTGAAGGGACGCTTAGTCTTTTTTTCTGCTGTCACTCTTCTATGCCTCCCCTGAAAGCCCGTGTGAGCGGGTGACATCACAGGGACAGAGCGCTGTCCCCCGAGAACAGGAAGTGCCTGAACAAGGACCATCATGGCAGGATCATAGGGGTTATTATAATGAACGCTGCAGCTTTAAAATGACTTTTGAAATCACACTAGCGTGTTAAAGCTCACATGAGATTTTAGGGATTGGATTTCCTTATACTTTCATTAAACCTGCTCAGCCGATACACCAAATGTATTCTGTATTTTGGTTGCATCCCCCCCCCGTCTTACATGCCTGAAACTTTCCACACAATGCAGAAAAACCGCAACAATTTCCTTCTTTTGTTTAATAAATAACTTCATGTATACCCATTGTCACACAGAAGACGGGGAGATCAGATGTACAGACAACCATTTCTGATACTGCTGCAGCACCTCTTCACATCTCCAGCTGTCAATCAAATAGTTGACAATATCAAGTCACCCCCCCCCTTTTTTTCAGGGTTGTAAATCCGCTCTTCACTCCAAGCCAGAAAAATCCCTCAACCCAAATCTGAAACAAAAACCGTCTGTCAGGACTGTGAAGAGGAAACAGGCAGCCCAATGAAGAGCGCTGGAATGATCTATTGAATCAGGAACTACAGGAGGGAAGTGGGTCACATTTTCCATCATCAGACCGAATG